>BHDV01037119.1:39558-63335 GCA_005406045.1 Adoxophyes honmai
GCCTGAAAATGCCGCGAAATGGTTCCAGTAAAGGATGGTACGGCAGTGCTTGCTTTGCGCTCGACTTGGTGGGGGCACTGCCGTTCCCCCCGATATGCCTCTTACGACATCCACGACACGGAGAACTTATTCTATCACGACACCTCACAGGAAAATCACACCGCAAAAATTGTAAGTAGAAATCCGAATCCTAACTTTAATAAACAAGGTAGGTAGAAATTTATGTTTCCCGTTCTCAAGTTATTAATTGTCGCGCGGCTATTCCCGCCGTTTTAAGTTACTCGGCTGAGTGTCATCCTTTGAAGTACATTTCTGTTGAAAGTCGGTTTATGATAATTTAATCAGAGGACGCGGGCGCAGGCTGAGGGCTAGGGCTACCACTGCTACCAGTCCCCTTAGCACGACAGGGCGCGAGTAGAGATATGCGCGAGATTGACTATACCTGTCACTGTCTAATTCGAGATGTCAGAAAATGACGGGTAAACTATCCCGCGCGCGAGGCAACTAGAGCGTGTTGCATATATCTTAGTTACCTCTTACGACATCCACGGAAGACAAATCGAGAAGTAAGTATTTCTAAGCCGGGGCGGGGGTAACAATGAATGTATCAATTTCCAAAAATACAGAGTGCCAATACAGCGAGTTCCTGCATTTGTATGAAAACCAAGCGTGCCATTTTTTCTCTACCTTTACTGATGGGAATTAACAGTCCGAGTGAAACTGATGCAAAAGAGACACCGCTTATTCAAGTTGTCCTGTCTCTAGGAAGTTAAACCTTTATGGATAAATATCTAAGTACTTAGTACATGACTAAAAGAAATCGCGTCAGAGGAAGAGCATTGCTCTCCGTTTTGGCACCCGAACTACATACACTTGAGTCAGCTATTTCAATATAGGTAAGTCTGAGCTGCCAGCCCTGCACGCACGACTTGCCATTTTGCCCCGTCTCCACCGTTTGATCTCACAAATACAGCATTATTAATATGCAGAATAGATTGGGCGTATGTTCTATTAGAAAACGCGATCGTTTGTTTTTGAGATCAATAGTGCTTGTCATTGGTGAGGTTGAACCACAAAGTACTACTGTAGGGATTTGTTACGGTTAATTTGAAGTAGATTGATTTGTCAGTTACTGAGTCGACGTATAGGCCACAGATCTTGTTTATCCTAATCTCTTTTCTAGACAATATGACGCCTGTAGTTCTGATTGGAGTGGAAGCGAAACAGAAATAACTTTTTAGTTTTTAACCTTTTTTTAGTATACAAATAATCGGTTAACTCTTTCACCTATTTTTCAAGATAAGTTTATTTAGAAGTCATATAATTATTGTAATAATCATAGTGACTGCTCACTGCAGTACTATCTGTAACAATATGACATACGTTTACGAGACCCAACCCCAGTCGGTACAAACGGCAAGAAAGCATTTCGAATGCTTCGCCTACTATGACTGATGAATATTCCGCGCCTGCGCGCATCGGTATTCCATCCCCGAAAGCAAAACGTCAACTGCGCATACGAATACTCCCCGATTTACAATTCAAGGTGCACCCAACAACTGCAATCGGATAATCGCCAGTATCGATACAAAGTCGCGATATCGATCTTCATAGCGATGCATCGATGCGCGAGGTACGTTGACGTTGACAAATTACATCTTCAGGAACTTTATTGTGGACAAATTGAGCCCAAGGTATTTTATGGGGGGCGGTAGCGAGCCTTGATAAGGATTTTTATCGAGTGATTCCAATCGATTGTACCCTTTTCGGACGTCTGAGCTATGGCCAGCGATTTCAAGCGATAAATTAGAGCTCCTGTGGAACAAAAGGAAAAAATCGTGAAAAAGCGGGAATTGCGGACTGGTTTTTTCATGCCTTATAAGGCAGCGGCAGGTGTGTAAGTAAATCCATGATAAGTTAAGCATTGAAGTAAATAATTCTGATTTTAAAGACATCTAGGTTTACGCGGCGCACGCGACCATAAACGAGAAATACGGCAGAGTCTGCGGGCTGTATTGAATGATTGCAATTCAATGATTCCGCCGCAATAAATATAATTCATAATTTTACTGCAGCCGTTTATTTGCGTTTCTAACTGGGCATAAATAAACAGACCCTGGGGGTAAACTATCATAATCGGTAGCGGGATTTTATGGGATTGCTGGAAAACCGATGTTGCGTATCTCTAGTTGAGAATTATAGTTTTACACGCACATAAACACACACACGTGCACGTCCACACTATTTGACGCAACTGCATAAAATATTATTGTAAACATAGTAAAAGAAAAAAGGTACACAAAATAAGGTAAGACAAACTTTAGGTATACAAAGGTATACTTAAAGAAAATTAATAGTATTCTCGTAAAACTGGCCAAGTAGGATTCGGACTCGCACGACGGGTTCCGTATCATTCATTGCCCAATCACATACCATGTTTCAATTGTCTACCCGTTGCTCAGCTGTAGTTAATATCCAGCAAAAAACTGCAATAAATTATGTTTTTGTATAGGAGCTCCCTTAAATAATTATTTTACTTTAATTTAATTATTTTCCTTTAAAGTAGGCACAACTAAACATTCTTTTAATATGTCAAATTATGTCTACCGTTATCTATATCGACCGAATAACACAAAAAAGTCACGTTTGTTAATTGTAAATAAAAATGGCGTATTTTTCACTAAATTCAATCCCACGGGAACTATACGTTATTCCGTCCGAAAGGAGCTTGGGGTACCATTGTAAACTGAACGTCACAGCCACATAATATTTATTAAGAAATAAAATCTTATACCAGTATGGCTATTACTATTTAATGCACCAAAAATCTAAATCGTGTTTAATTTGACAGTTTCAGTGTCAGTTCGCTTTGAAATGTACCAATTTCGAAGCGATTTTTGATTTCATCTGTCAAATGTGCGTTAGACAATAGGGCTGCAGTTCTGCGTTTTGTTTCTGCTACTCCTTTATTTCGTGCCTACAGTAACTAGAAACTTAAAGCTGCTACGTTTTATCACGCTAGAAACGACTTCGGTTAAATCTCCGTGAAACACGTTGCTCCAAACATCTTTGTACGATAAAATCGGAGAAGTCCCAGGGTTACCAGTACCTCTAGTGTAATGAAACGATGATGAATTCGTTAACGAATTCGCTTGCGAGTTATCACGGAATTGTATGGAGACGTGCAGTTGTGCAAACGTTCCGCTGGCGGCGCTGTCACAGTTTCCATACAATTTTGCGATAACTCGCAAACGAATTCGTTAACGACTGCAAAATCGTTTTCATTACACTAGACGTTCAGTATACTGCCACGCGTTTACGGTGACCGCTCTCAGTAATGGTGTAAACGATTTTACTGGAAAAATTTACGCCACTAACGGTTACTTGGAGAACTAACATACATACATACATATTCTCACGCCTGTATTCCCAAGAGGGGTAGGCACATGACTTCAAAAAAACCAGTGCCACGTTTAGCTAATTCAGGGTAACCAGATGGTTAAACGTGACATGGCAGTGACAGGTTCCTAGCCCGTCGCCCACAATACACTAACCCTTTCCCAGAGTCGAATCTTACGACACCCACGGGAAGAAAGGGAGAGGTGCTATTCTAACCCGGCACTACACGGGGAATGTGTTGGGTTGGAGAACTAAAATACATACATCACGGTTGTATTCCCAAATTAGATGGCAGAGTACACGAAACGTTACGTAGTCAAAACCATGACTATCTCACGCTTCCTGGCCACTCCTAGCATAAATTTTAGGTTTGAAAACAGATGGAAGAGGTACCTATAATAGTGAAAAGTTGCTAGCCCGTCGCCTAAAGCCTACCTAAACCTATTTGCGTAGCTGCCTCTTACGATATCCACGGAAAAAATGAAGAGGTGGTATACTAAACCCGATACTACACGAAATGTATGGCTCAGTACAAGTTTACGAATTATGATTGTACAATTGAAAAGTTCACAAGAATTCCATTACAATGACCAAAAATGTCATGATATTTTATTTTATTTGTCATTACATTTTACCGGGTTTTCTGTAACTTAATTTCGGCTAGCAACCCTAGGGTAAAGCAGTAGGCACACCGGGCACTCGGTACACATTAGTGCGGCGGCGCGCAGATCACACGCGCCGCTATCGCGCATCAAAGGGGCCGCCGGCGCGCGCGCAGAGTAACCTACAGGGGCAGCGCAGACGACAGACTTTTTGTGCGATCGAGTCTGCGGCGCACAAAAAGTCTACGTGGATTTGTATGCATTGTGCCCCGGACTTTTTGCGCGTCGTGTGCGTTACTGCATATAATTCCATAGGTTCTATTTGCACAGACTAAAAAGTCCGTCGCGAATAGTCTGTCGTCTGCGCAGGGCCACAGAGGTTGAGAGGACGATTAATAAAAAAAAACATTTACACGCGACACGATGATGATACTAGCAACATGTCACTTTTATACCACTTTACATAAAACATACAATCACAATCACGCCTATGCTCCCAAACCGGGTAGGCAGAGCACACGAAAAGTGACACAGACAAAACCATGAATATGACTATTTCACGCTTTGCGGCCACTTCCAGCATAATTTTGGTATTCCTTCCAGCATTATTCTCAAATGGTGTAAATGTAGATGGAGCACATGAAACGGTCCATAGACATAGTCAAGATTATTCTTGACTGTTTCACGTACCGTAGCCACTCTTAGCATTTTTTAGGCTTTAAGGAAGGAGATACTATAGTGACAGGTTGCTAGCCTATCGCCTAAAATATACTGTAACCTATTTTCGTAGTCGCCTTTTACGCGGAAGAACTAGAAAATTAAATTTAGGTGTTAAAAAATATAAATTCACACGTATATATTTTTTAATAAACCGCTCCATCTGTCCCACAGTATTCTGTGAATTCAAATGGGGTGTACACATCCACGCGGAGACGGACCGCTCGGTGTGTCGCGGCTTTACCGCCATTACCACTTATTTACAAGTTTCACATCTTTTTAAGAATTGTTTACGTATTTGCTTTTTCTACTCGCTTTAAGTATGCTTATTTAACATAATTTTCGAGGATATGTAAAGTAATGATGATAATGCAGAGTTTGAAGTACGCATGTGGGAACAGATCGATTGCTTGTATGTGTAACCTTCTGGAAAAATGTAAATATGTACTACATCTACGAGTAATAGCATGTTTCTGAGTAGTGGAGGGTTTAGAATATAATTTCTCCATCTCTTCAGATGTCGTAATAGGCGATAGATTTAGGCATATTTTAGGCGATAGATTCTTCTTAAGTTAAAAGCCAAAAATATATTAGTTTTAAGTTTGCAAACTCAATAGGAGGACTTAATGGCTATTTTTTTTAAATATTGTCAAATTGACTCCTTTTAATGGGCCATTTAACGCCCTTTCTGCTTTACTTGTACTTTTGTAACACGTATAATACCTAGGTGCTTTCCTACGTTAGTAATGTCATAAAACCTCGTCTAACACAAAGACATCAACAATCAAAGCAATTAACAAGCGGCATGTCAGCAATGCGGGTGCGATGGAAAACTGCATTGAATCATATTGTGATTCACGCAGGAATGCAAGGATTAATTTATTGCGTCACGTGTTGTGCCACAGTGTGTCACAGTCTTTAAGGCCCAGTGATCCATCTATCGACTATTTTGCCTCACTACATACTTACATAGATACATTGCATTAAATTACGTATTGTTGAAAGACAGAAACACACAAACATACAAACTTAAAACTAATGTATGTGGCACTGGATTTTAGAATTCATGTGCTCTGCCTACCCCTCATGGGAATGCAGGCGTGAGAATATGTATGTATGTAATGTAAGTACCTATCTAAAATATTTTCTTCTTCTTCTACATACATCAAGCCTGTGGTATTCCCAAATGAAACAGAGTACACAAAACGCACCTAACTACGAGGGCTGCACTGAAAGTTTCGGGAAACTAATATTTAAATAACATTTTTTATCACGTATTATACCTTTTTACAATCGTCAAAGTTTCCTTATCTTAAAACACTGGCCACTTAGAAAAAAAAAACAATGGTTCGGTTTCAATTGTTTTTTGAACTTGATGAGTCGTGCCCAACATGGAATTGTCACGTGAAAATTTAAGAGCTATGATTTACTACGACTTTAAAAGTGGATTAACACAAAAATAATGTGGAGACCGGATGATTGCTGCTTTTAATAATGAAGTCCCTTCGATGACCACAATATACAGGTGGTTTTCGGAATTTCAACGTGGCCGTGTTTCCCTCATGGACAATGTGCGTCAAGGTCGACCAAAATCGGCAGTCACCCAAGAAAACATCAATGTTGTGCGTCAACTGATTACGGAAGACCGACATGTGACATATCGGGAAATTCAGGAGTCTCTGGGCATTGGAATGAGTCAAATACAAATTATTCTACAGCAAGAGTTAGGCGTGCAAAAATTGTTTTCCCGGTGGATACCTCATCAGTTGTTCGACGAACCGAAAACGACTTGTGTCGATTAGTGCCCCGAAACTTTAAATAAAATCAACAGAGGAAGCTCAAATGCAGTTTTTAGTATTGTATTGGATAATGAGTCATGGATATACGCCTATGAGGCTGAAACTAAAAACCAATTTCGAGTATGGGCCTATGAAGGCGAGATTAAGCCGACAAAAGTGGTTCGCTCTCGCAGCACGGCCAAAAAGATGGTGGCTAGTTTTGTCTCCAAATCGGGTCACGTGGCTACAATTCCTCTTGATGACCGTAGAACAGTCAATGCCGATTGGTATGCAACCATTTGTTTGCCGAGTGTGTTTGGTGAACTGAGAAAAAAAAACCTCAATCGTCGCATCATCCTTCACCATGACAATGTCAGCTCCCATACGGCTCGGTTAACAAAGGACTATCTAGACGGTGAAAAATTCGAATTACTGAACCATCGTCCATACAGCCCTGACTTAAGCCCCAATGACTCTTTCACATTCCCCAAAATCAAAGATAAGTTACGTGGTAAGCAGTTTCAGGCGCCAGAAGATGCCGTGGAAGCGTACAAAACGGCCATTTTGTCGACCCCACCTTCAGCGTTCAATGAGTGCTTCAAAAACTGGTTTGAACGTATGTAAAAGTACATTTAATATAAGGGAGAATACTTTCAAAAGCAATAAAATTACTTTTGATCATTTTAACTGGATATTTTTTTCTATTCCCGAAACTTTCAGTTTGACCCTCGTAATGACAAGTTTCCATAATCGCTTCTTACGACGTCCATGGAAGACATGGAGAGTTGGTATTTTAACCCAACACTAAACGGATATTTACACGTAATTTTAATTTTAATTTGAATACACATACTACATACAGGTATCTTTCCTAACTCTTTTCTAAAAAAGCTTCGGTGCACATACCTTTATAAAAATCTTAATTATGTCACCAACAGCAACTGCAACAGGATTCTAAGTACCTACTATATGTATGTACTTCCAATCCAATCATATGACTATGAATAAACACTATCTAGCTGCTACAGAACGATCCTTATCTCGCAGCCAGCGTTGCATTACATTATCAGCAAATAATTGGAACCGTAAAAATGCTCGGAAATATAAAATCTTTAATAATTGGCAGGTATGCCGATCATATGTTTTGAAATAATGTTGCAGTCCAGTAGATGGAGTAAATAATTAGATACGGAGCTGTGGTGATATTCTGTAACGTCGGTATTAGCTCAACGGAGTGCTCGTTGAATTTGGTGCGTTTCATTAGAGAGTAACACCATTGATGTTAAGTAATTTGAACGCTGGGAGTTATATGCGAATCTGCACTATACTTATTTTTTGACAATATCGGTTCGCATTTTAAGTAAGTAAGTAAACACTTTAGTGTACAAAAGGAAAGAACACGAAATACAGAACCAAACTCATATACAAATGAAATTGCGAAGTACAAAGGCGGACATAAGGGATATCATCAAAGGATTTTACAAAGTTAACATATTCATACAAAAAGTATACTTAGACAAACAAAGTTAGGAACAAAAATGAAATAAAAATTTATTTGTCGGTGGCATGGACCACGATTAACTTACATTGTAGTATTATAAATAGAACAAGGAATTCCACTCCATAAAGTAATGGTCGTTAAATGTTAGCTTAGTGTCTACTTAGCGACCTAATCCTCATAGTAACATAGCAACTGTATATTATAATTATTTTGACATCAAGAGGCAATAAATACATGTAAGTAAAGCTGCTCTACTGCAAGTAATGTTACATTCTGTTTCTTAAAAATATAATTTTATTTCGCTACGAGTTATGGAGTTTGTTAATGTTATTTTGCAATAATAAAACTCTTGGTAGTCTTGAACACGAAAAGAAACAAAAGTGGTATCTTTGTGAATAAAAAATTAACACTCAGAAAGCCTAATCGTTTATTTTTATTGGCGGGTCAGTAGCTAGAGAGTCGTTCTAGATACGTCTGATCTTTTCAACATAAATTCATCACCACCATCATTTTATCCATAAGATGTCCATTGCCGAAAATAAGCCTCCCCTTTGTACTTCCATATGTACCGTATTACGTTCACTCCGAAACTGCCAAAACATAAAATCGCCACAGTCAATTTCTACGCACTGTGATAGGCTTAATTACTTGAAACAAATGAGTAAAAAGAACTTTTTACTGCTCAAGATTGACATTATAAATTAATAGGGTCTAAATTTCCAGTGAATTACATACATACACAAATGCTTATTCCCTGTCCCGCATCTAATAATAAACCTCATCCAATAAGCATCGGAAATTATGTATTCTCAAATAGTGTCGAGTTAATGATTACAGGATGATTAGTATTTATAGTTATTATCTATATTTATTGTAACGGCTGCAGTCTTATTTAGTGGTGTACATACTGCTATTTTAAACATAACTAGGCGTTGATATGTTCCATTATACGTGTATTTTATAGGTCAGATGATCTGTAAAGTACGAGGCGTGCTTGGGATCCAATATTGAGATAGTGTTATGGGGTGAGTTGGAATAGTAAGATGGTAATAACGTAGAGGCGGTAAGTTGTCATAGATCTTCCTAGTTAAGGGCGGCCACATATCTTCGGAATTCTGTTTCGGAGTTTCGATTCGGAATTCCGGAAATACACCACATAAATACGTTTCGATGACGAATACGAGATTCTGAATGAATAGGCCATCACACGGATATCCGAATCAGATTAAATTAAGAAAGGAAAAGTACTGTTTGTATGTGGCTGGTCCATAGGCTTATATGGGTTGACTGCGTTCGATATTACGAAATTTACATGATTTTCCGGATTCGATTTCCGTTTTCGGACATCCAAATGGGTGGAATCAGTAGAAAATTCACGTACTACGTGCGGGATTTATTACCTTCGGAAAAAAGTGAACGTGTTCTACCTAAATGATAGTATATTCACAGGTCAACCAATTCACGTTTAAACGCAACACAACAATCACAAACTAAACTCAAAATGTCAGCATCTTTGTTTACAACATTAACCTAACCACATTGTTGCCAGTTCAAAAAACATTTCCTGCCTTTTTGCGAGATTAATCAAGGCCTGGACAATTAACGCTGTATGCATATTATAAAATTATTAACGGCAACTAATGAATGCAGCAAATTGCAGCGCTCTGTGCCCCAAGAACCAACACCGCATTCAAAAACCGCTCTTAACAATACGCACTTAAGTACAATTGTTCTGGCAAGTAGGAACCGCTCGAGGAACCTATTATTGCAATTTAAATGTTCTAAATAATTGCGGCATGATGGCAACATGCTTGAAGCGCTTTAAAATTCAAAACATCGTTAAAGTCCTTGGAGGAATGAATACAGGTGAATACATTCATTTGAACGAATCCTTCTCCTGTTTTTGGTGGGTAGTGAACGGACATAATATGTATTATATCGCCTCGTACGACACCGCTTTACATAGCTAGGTGTGTTGTTGATTGTTCAGCAATACATTAAAATTTCCAAAAATAAAGAACACTGTGTGACTTACTTGAAATATACAGTTAATGAAGTTTTGGGCTATTCATTTCTTTATCTTGGAGCCACGGTTGCTGCTGCCAAACGCATACACAAAGCTGTGTCACAACATGTCGAGTTAAACTTGATTTACAACGTGTGTTATCCGTATATTTCATTGTGACAGATTGTATTGTCAAGTATGTCCACGATGATACCGAAAAATTTCTATCTATCTTACTTAAAGGGCTGATTACTGTGGTTTTCATATCATCATATTTCACACAATGGTTTTAAATTTGGGGCTACCAGCTCTAATAACATAACTATGTTATTCATCTCAACTACGGTCGAAACAAAAAAAAAAACTTTTAAATATAAAATCCCTAATTTGTTAGTAAAAATGACGTCTTGTATAACATCTCTCTGGTTATACCTCTAAGTGAAAATCTCACAAGAAACATATTAACAAAACCCAATGTTATTTTTGTAAAAACGTCACTCAAACTCGCACACGCTCAACTAAATCAAGTGTTACATCTTACACGTTCAGAGTGACGCTTTCAAAGCTTATTTGTATTTCAGAAATAATTCTTCCAAAATAACAGTAGCTCTAATGGATAACAATTAGTTCTGGAGCGAAATGATATAATGAAGAACGAATGCGAGCCAAAAATACCCCAAAGCTTACGATGGCAACACGTCATGTACATTTCTCTGGGGAAATATGTTGAGTGTGGCCACACCTTGGGTGGCGGCCATCTGTAATTTATTAGCGGGTTAAATTTCTAATTAAGGCCCGCCCATGTTTTTAATATCTGTACGGTCGATGTTTCTTTATTATGGTCTAGTATTCTTTTCTCTTTGTGAAGTAGGATGTTAAAATTAAAGTTGCTAAGGTGCGATATTAAAGAGTGTCTCTATGTTTTAAGGTTCGAGTGATCGACTCTTATCGGTTGACACTGTTGGAATTTTTAGATCTTTCATTTCGGGTTCGGAACGGGAGCCAGAATCCAAAGCAACAGAGTATAGCAACCTTAATATAACGTAGCAATACTCATAGTTAACTTTTAGGAAAAATCTTAAAGGTGACTTAAATTTTAATGAAGAAAAGTCCTCTTAGTTCTAATTTAATCATATCTTTTTGACATAGAGTGCCCATGCCATATTAAAGAGAAGCGTTCGGGCGTTTACCTTACGCAAAGACCTCGCTGCCAGTTTGGCCGTCTGTCAGAGAAATCTATCTATCTCTTGAACCGTAATAGATAAACATTTAATATATCCATCGATCATGACTGTGGTCATATGATTTCGTCGCCAAAAATAAGGCGCTATAACAACAATTTGTCATAAAAATGTACTATAATGAAAACATCATGACATTCACTCTATGATAAATGTGCATTGTTCTTCAATTGACTAAGTTTTTAAATCAGTCGAGACGCGTATTAAGTGAGATCCGTTTCCATAAATAAACCCATTTAAACTCCGACTGTTTACGCCTTGTTTACAATTCCTTTCAGTTACTCCATAGTAATAACTCTATTGGCGTACCGTCATAACTTCTTACGTCAAAACACATGCGCCTGGGCAGCGCAGCGATAACTCTTCCTGTTTGGGGTAACTCCGAATAATGAAAAGAATGGTATTGTAAATAGATTAAATCTCCAAGGAAATTTAAAAGGGGATTTAATTGGATGGGTTGTCATGCCCTGCCTACCCATTTGTGCATATCATCATCATCATTTCAACCATAAGACGTCTACTGCTGAACATAGGCCTCCCCTTTAGACTTCCATAAGTACCTGATGGAAGCGACCTGCATCCAGCGTTTTCCGGCGACCTTTATTAAGTCGTCTGTCCATCTTATAGGTGGACGTACTACGCTGCGCTTGCTGGTCCCTGGTCTCCACTCAAGCACTTTTCGACATTGTCGGCCATCTGCTCTTCGTGCAATGTGGCCTGCCCATTGCCACTTCAATTTGCTAATCCGGTGGACTACATCGGTCACTTTAGTTCGCCTACGGATCTCCTCATTTCGGATTCGATCGCATAGAGACACCCCGAGCATAATTATAGCCCTCTCTATATGTAAGTTATTTGTGTATATGTAGGTCAAGAATTGATATATGTATATTATACTATGAATATCGAGTCCATTAGTATAGGCAAAATAGTGCAATGTGTATGACAATTACGATAATAGTCGGAGTTTATTCCAGCTCTATGGAGAGCTGCTTCCAAGTGGCATTAGTATAAGGTCATCACTACTTATGCACCAGCCGTCAATAAGCCCTTATAAGCGGGGCGTAAAGCAGTCATAACTAGTGATGGGACGTTCGTGCAAAAGTGTAATGTCGATATCGACATGTTATTGCTTTGATCTTTGGACTGATTAATAAAAATTATTAAAAATGCTATCTCTTTGGAATCGATGTTTGAAACAGAATCCCATTATGAAACGAGATTAAAGCAATTTAAATAAAACAATGGGGTGTCAAACGTGGCAAATGTGTTGTATCACTGAAAGATAGAATAAGAAATAGTGCAATAAGGGAACAAGCTGGCATGAAAGTAGATATAGTGACTAGGATAGAAAAAGTACGCTGTTGGTTTGGTCATATAGAGAGGATGGGTGAAAGAAGATTTACTAAACAGATTTATTAGGCGATTGTGGATGGGTGTGTTGGGAGGGCAAAGCCTAGGCGGACGTTCCGTGAACAAAGGGGACGTTTTAGAAAGACCACCCGAAACCGAGGACGAGATTAATGAATCTGGACGTAGCAAAAGAATCTCAGGATTGTAGCGAGAGGAACAAAGTGCTATACCTACCCCTGTGGGAATAAGGCGTGACGGGTATGTATGTATGATAAAAAATGTTAGGGCAGCACCATTACTTTGCGTTTACATTGACTGTACCTACTCGCTAGCGTGGGTGGATTTGGCTGAAGAATTTTAGTTCCGGCTAATTTTACGACCGGGAAAAAAACAGCGCTACTCACAATGTACCACTAGTAGCGCTGTTTTTTTCCCGGTCGTTTTCGAGTAGTCTCTGTAAACGCATAGTAATGGTACAGTTCACAACACTAGCCACGACACGATGCCACAAAACAAAAACGTACAGTAGTCCATATGTACTTCACTTTTCATACCTTTGCACGGCGGTCGCCCTAGGGATGTCAATTATGGCATATGCACATGAAACTATCGTGGTGGTGTAACTTGCGTCTAGTTGTTTGATTTGTTGCAAGTTTAGTGATGTCGTGGTAACTTATATTGCGACGTTACATATTTTGCAAAGATTTCGTCATTGGCGTAATGCATGATTATTGTACCTATTTTAAAGCGTAATAAACTCCCATACTTGTATTTATATTTATTTTACAGTAAGCTAATGGAAAACACTTTTAAGGCATTTCAATTAAGATACTTGTTACAATTAGGGGCAGCGCAGACGACAGACTTTTGTGCGATCGGGTCTGCGGCGTAATAAAAACTCTGAATGGAAACTGTCTGCGCGCCATTCAGAGTTTTTATTGCGCCGCAGACTCGATCGCACAAAAGTCTGTCGTCTGCGCGGCCCCTTATACAGTTCCGGTTACTCTTGAAGTCTCAAACGGACGGCAACCGCGCTCGGAGTCGTCCCAACTGTTCCGAGATATTATCGTGTCTACAGTGTTTTCAATATAGCATGTTGCGGGTGACACCGTGATGCGACGTTTCGTTTTACTCGAAAAATGTTGCTACGGCCTAAATATGTGGAAGTAAATCTTGGTCGTATGCTTGGATATGATTGGCGCAAAATATTATTATTTATCAGTATTATTATTATTTATGTATCAGTATTTTATATTATTACTAGCTGTGCCCGCGACTCCGTCCGCGTGGAATAGAGATCAATTTTCCCCGTTTTTTCCACATTTTGCACTGTTTCTTCGGACCTATTAATCGCAGCGTGATGTAATATAGCCTAAAGCCTTCCTCGATAAATGGTCTATCCAACACAAAAAGAATTTTTCAATTCGAAACAGTACTTCCTGAGATTAGCGCGTTCAAACAAACAAACAAACAAACTCTTCAGCTTTATTATATTACCTCGTGTGTTCATAAGTTTTGAGACAAACTTTATCGTCGAATTTTATTAAATGATAATGATTTATTTTTATGATACAGTTATAGGGTTGATGAAACACGCTGTGTTAGTAAAATAAAAATGGATTTTACTCGAAATGTCCACCATTATTTTTAATACAAGCTCTTAAGCATGGTTTCCACTCATCAATAGCTTCAGGTACTTTTTCAATAGGAAAACGTTTTGTTTGTTTCACTAATGTGCTTTTCGGGGCCCGAAGGTTTGGATGTGGCTTTCGACATGCCCTCAGCTCTGGTTCCGTCCGCAAAGAGTAATCATAGGATTTAAGTCTGGGCTTGAAGAAGATCATTCCTCAGTACTAGTAAACGCGGCCAAATTTTCTTTTACCCACTTTTTTGTGAAATTCACATTGTAAGAGGAAGCAGAATCTTGCTGGAAAATTCAGTCTTTATCAGCGAATAGAGAGGTAAATAAGGGTTTTAAAACGTTCTGTAGAATGTCATTCTGATAATTTTGTGCTTTGACTTTGACCCCTTTTTGACAAAAATGGAGTCTCGTAACACCTTCATGTGTAACGGACCACCATACCACAATATTAGCTGCATGATGTGTGCCTTGCACATTCCGCGCGTTAGACGGAAGGTCCTTTAAGCTTTCGGCGTAGATTTTATAATTCTACCTATTAAACTTTTCTTCGAAGGTAACTATTTTCTTATCCGTGAACAAAATTTTTGAAGGGTCGTGCTGCTTAAGTAACATTTGACAACGTTGGTGCCGCGTTTTGCGCAGACGATCATTTAGATAGTGTACTTTTTTCTTATTTTACGCTTTTAATTTAAGATCATATTTAAGTATTCTATTCACCGATATACGTGAAATGCCAGTCTGTAGCCCATCTTCTTCTGCGTGCGACACGTATATCGACGAATTCGTTCTTTGATCTTCTTTATATTAGCAGGAGTTCTTACAGATCATGGACGATCAGTTACTGGGCGGTTTTCAATCCTTTGTGTATCCTTGTAACTCCTTTTGATATAATACACAAAGTTACGACTTGCTCCAATACTTTATAATTCGATAAAAAAATAATATTAGTTTTTTTCCGATTTCATACAATAAAATTACACTACACCGCAATTGTTTTTTGGCCGCCATTTTGACAAAACAATGATAACAAAAAGAAAATATTTATTATTTTAATCTTAAGATTCCAATTTAAAATTATTAAATAGCCACAGCCAGCAATCAGCACGTTTTTATTAAAAATCTATCGCTTGAAATACGTCTCAAAACTTATGAACACACGAGGTAGTATAGATTAGTTTTATTGACTCAAATACTTTTTAGGCCGTGATAGCCCAGTGGTTCGACATGTGGCCTCTCAAGCAGAGGGTCGTGGGTTCCAACCCCGGGCTCGCACCTCTGAATTTTTCGGAAAATATGTGCGACGACCTATTCGGTGAAGGAAAACATAGTGAGGAAACCTACACACAGCGACGAAGTAATTCAACGTTGTGTGTGAAGTTCCCAACCCGCACTGGGGCCGCGTGGGAACTATAGCCCAAGCCCTCTCATACTGAGAGGAGGCCTGTGCCCTGCAGTGGGACGTATATCAGATGATGATGACTTTTTAGTATGGAATTTGACAGATGTCACCCGCACCATGCTATAATGAAAACACTGTGGGTTGCTCGAGCGCATTTTGTATGGACATTGGCTTCTGGGGCTATCTATATTGTGTTAGATGTAGTGCAAGCATCCGACGAGAGCAATCGCAATGCCTCGTTAACCCCGGGTTGGATCGTGCGAAGTCCACTTGAACTACTGCTTTCTTTTGAATGCGCCAGCGCCGTATTAGCTGGTTCTAGATTGTTACGTTTAGGGGCAACGCAGACGACAGACTTTTTGTGCGATCGAGTCTGCGGCGCACAAAAATTCTGCGTGGATTGTATGCATTGTGCGCCGGATTTTTGCATGTCGTGTGCGTTACTGCTTATAATTCCATAGGTTCTATATTCACAGACTAAAAAGTCCGTCGCGGATAGTCTGTCGTCTGCGCAGGGCCTTATGAGCAGGCGGCTGTATTAGATCATCTCTACTTAGGGCCGATTTGAGCAAATGAGAATATAGTTTAGTCTCGGAATAAGTCACGTTTAGGTACCTATTTTTGTTTTTTGCCGTGCGGGTTGGAGTACCTCATTTTTTCTGTGCATGTCGGAAGAGGCGACTAAGGAATAGGTCAGGGTACATTTTAGGCGACAGGCTAGCAACCTGTATTCCTAACATAAAACCAAGAAAATTTTATAACAAAAAATTACTTCATTTGGGAATACAGGTGTGATGTAAGTGCGTATGTTTTTTTGTGTTATAAGATCAAAACTATACCCCTACATTTTTTAATATTTTTTTGTCATAACAATACCTAACCTATTTTTTTCGATCTTTATCGTATTCTACGATTTCGAATATTTTGGCATTAAAAAAATTCTATATTTTTTTTACATTTATTTCTAGCTTTTATAACTACTTATAAACACCCCATTGATTTATCGCTTGGTCTGCACCTTGTATGGTAGAGTTTTAATGACATCCTGTGTAATTTACTGAATAAAACTATAATAAACCGCTTATGCACAGTAATTTGCGAAGTCCGATTCGATGTCGATTCCTCCTACCTTTATTAGGTAGCAAGCAGTAGCATGGCAAATTTAATTGAGGCCGATAAGGTTCTAATTGATATAAATTACTGCAATGCGGCGAAGGGGGCCTTCTGGTTACACTTCAGTTACTGTAGGGCATCAAGATTGTGAATGGCAACCAGGGATGTTGCGGTTGCATTTTTTTTTCACATCCGCGGATGCGGATAAGACTATAAGAGGCCCACATCCGCGGATCTTACAAAAAACTCAAAGCGCGTCAGATCTTGTCGGGACCACGACAAAATAGTAGCGAGTCGCGTCACCGTCACTGATTCACTGCACTCCGAAATCGAATTACTGCTTACCTACCTATTGGTCGATATTGTACACGTGCCACTCGCCGGACCCGCCACTTTCTTTCTTGTCGCGACATGCTACACATCCGCATCCGCATAAACTCCGCATCGAATTTATGCGGATGTCCAAAACGATGCGGGTGTCCAAAACGATGCGGATGTTCCGCATATGTGGATGCGGATGCGAATATTCGCAACATCCCTGATAGCAACACATACCTACTACCTATTAGTAGACTGTTACTAGACTGTAACCCGTGTGGTGTCGGGATAGAATAACACCTCTCCATTTCTTTCGGGAACGTCGTAAGAGATGACTAAGGAAATAGGTCTAGCTATGCTGTAGGCGACAGGCTAGCAACCTGTCACTATTATACTACCTCTTCCATCTGTTTTGAAACTTAAAATTATGCTACAAGTGGCTCTGAAGTGTGATATAGTCATAATTATGGTTTTGTATGTCGCGTTTCGTGTGCTCTGTCTACCCCATTTGGGAACATAGGCGGGATTGTATGTTGTTGTACTAGACTGTTAATATACTATAAACCTCCTAACGCACTGACAGCGTAGGCTTTATCTGAATCTGTATTTGTTTCACTGTATTTTATTATTTGACCAAAATCACCAAAAAAACTAAAGGTTTGTCGACGCATGAACTTCCACCACGGTTTTGTTAACTCTATTGGAAAATGTTGAACTGTGAATTAATAATAAATAAACTCTCAAGTAAATATTTGTTGAAGTAGATAAAAAACCTCTAAAATATTAATAGCTTATTGCTAAGCACATCTTTAATTTTACTACATTTTTATGGGTGACGGAGTTCGTTGGTCTTCTTCAATAACGCGTTTCCTATTATTTTGTGGGTTCCTGTTAATATTAAGTAGGTTTTTTTTAGCTTAATACCTATGTATATCCCACTGCTGGGCCTCCCCTTTCTTCCGCCACTCTTCCCTATCTTGAGCGTGCACCTGCCAATCGTCCTGAAAGTTGTTCGGGTCGTCCCGCCAAGTAGGTATAATACTTGTAGGTATAATATTGTGTTTTTAAAATTGCATTTTTTGTTATATTGTTAGTAATGTTTGTCTCAAATTCAAAGCGCTTTAGTTTATACTGTAATCTATGTAATTAGTTGAATAAAAAAAAAACAATTACAGATTTTGCTTCCTAAGTTTGAGCGTTTGCCAGCAGCCGCTTTCATATATGAGGCTGAGGACTATCCCGAAACTGTGGCTAAACTCGATTTAAGTCGTGATTTATCCGTAGTCATTATGAGTGAGTCTCACGGTAGTTTTACGCTCAAAATGTCTAACGACCACTCGATTGAAGTGAGTTAATGAACGACTATTCAATATCCGGCGATATCGAATCGATTATTCGAGGAACCCTACTAATCGGCAATGTTAAACCAGCATTAGTAAACTCTACCAACACTTAAATCGTCGTATGCGCATCCAAAAACACTTCTCGCATTAAATCAAAAGTTAGGCCATCGCTACACTGTCGCCGTCGCCGCATGCGGCAACACAGATTAGGTAATAGATTGACGTACAGTGAAAGTTATATTTTTTAGATACCAAAAAACGTACTAACAAATTTAAAATTGTAATTAGTTTTCAGGACATTTTTTTAATCTACATTTTAAGAACTCCACTCACACTATCGGGATTTCGAACTTTATTGAGTTTTATCGAGTCCTTTAGTCTCAACTAAAGCTTTAAAAAAGATCTAGTCATAGTTTTTTCTGTAGTCATTTTTAAATAAATATTGCATTATTACATCACAAATTAAGACTACGAAAAACGAAGTTAAGATATTTAGCGGCCCTTGTGTTCCAATCATAACTTAGTTTCTCAAAGTGTAATTAAAACACTTATCGTGAGTATATTTAGAAGACTTGAGTCCTTCTTACAAAAGTCTTAAAATCTTAAAAGTTAAGCCTCAAATTACCAACACTATCATCATTTCTGATCATCCTGGAGGAACTTAAATATGTATATTAAAGTAACCATTGCTGTTTAGTGATTAGTCTCTCTCTGGCTGCGGTGTGATTGGTCGGTTTCGCGTACCGCATACGGTGACGGCGGTTTGGCCTAGCCTTTATACACGATAAATTATTGCCCGCACCGGAAAATCACAGTTTAAATTGCCGACACAGCCAAATCGACTGCTTAGTGCGGACTGTTTTTGAGGTTATGTAAATTAGACATCTACCTATCAACTTAGAACATGATACCGTGAGACTCGGTCATCTTTTCTAATATTGTAAAAGGGAAGGTACCCACTTAACTCTGTCTTTCTGTTTGTATGTTTGACGCTGTACTAGTATTAGTCGCCATACATAGAGTTGATGTTATTGATATAAAATTGACGTTAATTACTAACCTTATTTTTGCAATATAATAGCTATATCTACCCATGCGTGGCTTTGATATTTTATCCGTTTATTTTATAATTCGTAAAATTCACATACCTACTGTTATAAAATAACGCAGACAACTTAACAAGTTGAAAAACTCAGGCATTTCAGTTTCAAACTTTAATATTTTAGAAAGTGCTCATCAGATTTTATTCAAACTCAACTAAGAAGAAACGCAAAGATACTGTCTTTCGAATGAAGAAAATATTTTCGAAGTTCTGTTTGGAAGTGATGACGTTACAGAGAGACATACATCAAGCTTTTACGCTATCTATTGGGGGGTTGAAGCAACTAGAGTAACGCATCACATCAAAAATAGGCGCTAACCTGTAATTGCCGAGCAGCCGACACTGCATAGAACTTCGACGCCAATCGGCGTCAGCGGCATTCTACGATTTAAAACCGGTGTGATCGCGACTCGTAAATATCTCGCTCAGAAAAACGTGAAATATCTCGACGGCGAATGATTTCTATCGGTTGTTTATGGCTCGCCATGTAATTTGAAAAGGTTAAACGGCTTATTATTTTACTGCGCTGACAAAGTAAAGGAGTTTATGATGGCAGCGTTAATGGGGCAAAAACTAAGGCACGCCGTGTAAGGCTGCGCTTGAGGCTCTGGTCGTAAGTTGAAATACGACGACACGGCGGCTGACGACGACAAATCTATGAAGGTTCAGTGCGGCACGTCTTCGAGATAATGTCGTCCGACAGCAGATCAGAAATAGGTTAAGGTATTGTTGTATTATGATTTGAAAACCATAAAAATGCTAAAATTGGCTACGAAGCATAAAACAAGTCATGGTTTTGCCTGTTTATCGTTTAGTGTAAAACCCCGTTTAGGAATAGGTACAGGCGCAATATATTATATGAAAACAAGTACAAGCATATACCTACCCTAAAGAATATAGTGTAGAAAAATTTATTGACTTCACTACTTTAGGGCTTGTACACAAAACCGCGATGCGATGCGACGCCGCAGATTCGCAAAATCACGGCAATTTGTATGGTTAGTCGAGTAGCGAGTTCGCAGGTTTTGCGATGCGACGTCGCATCTCGGTTTTGTGTACAAGCCCTTAGATGAATTCGACCCCTTGAAGCGGCGTTCGCGGCTCCGCTACATTAAGAGACGCGCCGCATTCTAGACGATTCTAAAGCGCATGCGCATCCGAAGCATGTCAAAACTGCGCGGACGCCGCCTCGTAATGGCTACTGATTTTATGGACTCTAATTACGCGATAAAACTGAATGGCACCGTCGGCAGATGAAGTGAAATGAGGAGTTGACGATGACTCGTTTCCAATATCCTGTCAATTGTCCTTAGGTTAAGCAGAGATCTAGGGGATAAGTTCGCGTTTGTACATAAAGTTGTCCTGTAAGTTGTTTTATGAGCAATAAATAATACGATACACTACAAAGTACGATTTCGTAGGGGGCTAGAACACTCACTTTCCAAAAATGTGCACTTTATCTAAAAGTTCGTTTTGTGCAAAATGTTTACACCCGTTCAGAGTCCTTTATCCCTTAATACGATAGATATTTACATAGATATAAATAACAATATAATTACGCCTGAGTTCCCTGATGGGGTAGGTAGAGCGCACGAAACGTTACATTGACAAAATCATGAATATTTCTCGCTTCACAGCCACTTCCGGCATAGTTAAAGGTTTAAATAATTGGAAGAGGTGTAATAGTGACAGGTTGCTAGCCTGTCGCCTAAAAGCACGCCTAATCATATTTCCTTAGTCGCCTCTTACGACATCCATGGAAAAAATGGAGAAGTGTTATTCAATCTTGACACCACACAGGACTCATATACCCTGAACATCATTGTCTCCGTCTTTCTCTTACCCTTAATTTTAAGAAAGCTCGCGTTTAGTTGCACTCGACGTCTTAAAGCGCTCCCCTACTATCCCTACTCCAAAAGATTCCCACAACACTATACCAAACCGCGGCGTTCCACCCCATAGCCATGGAAGTATTTCCTGTAAAAATCAACTTAAACCCTCCTTTTGTAATCCGATGCTGTCCCTACAAGCTAAAACAAAGTCTTAATGAAGTAATTATATCAATTGTCGCGTCCATTTTGGAACGGTCGTTACAGGATGCTCCTGAATGTTGAAATTGGAAGCCATTTAGGGTACCGTGAAGGAACTGGTTGAATAATAAAATGTTAATGAGGGTATTAGCAACCGCTTATGCGTCCAATGGATGGTAACCTGTGCTGGACTTGAATCAATCACGCTTGCTGTGATGGTTAGAAGGTACGGGATGAGCAGGCAATGCGTTTAAATGTGAATTTTCTTTTACTTCCAGCCAGTTTAACAGTGACAGGTTGCTAGCCTGTCGCCTAAGCGACGGAGGAAATGGAAATGGAACAAAATACGTTGAAAATAGCTGCGAAAGGTTAAATGGTCATGGTTTTGTCCAACTAAATCTTGATTTAGTAAACCTAAATCGAGATTTAAGGCGATGCTGAAAGTGGCCCTAAATTTTTCACCTCATATTTCAATCATCTGTAGCAAATTGATATTTCAACACAGGGCCAGATTAATTATTTTATGTTGTACTGAACCCTATGTAAGTATTTATAGACACGAAGTTAACCTTTTTTGGGTACCGTGGGAGCGGCACGAAGAGTGTTAAACGTTCGTCGACTGAAATAAATGTTTAACACTTAACTGCCTCTTTTTAGAAAAAATCGAGGAGCAATTTGCTTGTTTTATTTGTTTAAATTAGATAGTAGGTAGTTTGTATTAGTTTATTTCAGTTTTAAGGTAAACGAGAGCCAGTTTGTTGTAAGTTTTAATGTTTTTACAAGGCTTTAATTCGCGTTGTTTAAAGTACAAAATAAGGTGTATGCTTTTTTATAAATTATTTAATTTTGACAAATTCATTTATCATTTATGTGGTTGTGGTTATTTAAAATCGTATGAGCATTCTATTCTACATTTAGTAGGTACAACTAGCATTTTTTAGATTTTACGATGGCTAAAAGGGGTACAATAATGCAACGTTGCTAGCTTGTTGCCTAAAACTTAGCTTTAAACTTATACGGAAGTGCTACGTCAAATCTACCTCAAAAAACAGTCCGCAATAACTTCCAAATTTACCCCAAAACCTCCCAAAACCAATCACCCTGGCAACCTTGGCGGCCATTGTCTCAAAAACAAACGAGCATCGTGCTCGTGACCACCGACCCGATGAAGTCATAAATTACAGAATGCATTGGAAATTGTTTCTCGCGGATAGCGGGCGCACCTACTAATCGGCTGCGGTGCTCGCGGCTCGATTTATGAGATCGCGATCTCGACCGACGAGGTCTCGCGAGACAGAACGTCGTTGCTTCTGCACCAATATAAAATTAACCGTCTATGTTACACATACATACAGAAAATCACGCCTGTGTTCCCAAACAAGGTAGGCAGAGAACACGAAACGTGACATAGACCCTATTATTATGACTTTAACACGCTCCGCAGCCACTTCTAGCATAGTTTTAGATTCGCAAAGATGGAAGATGTAGAATAGTGATAGGTTGCTAGCCTGCTGTCTAAAGCATACCTGAACCTATTTCCTTAGTCGCCTCTTACGACATCCACGGAAGAAATGGAGAGGTGTTATTCTTAAATCTATACCTAATCTTAAATCTATCCCGACACGACACGGAAAATAATAAATAATAAATGTATAATCCAGCCTAATTATGTCTGCTGGGCACAGGGCTCCTCTCAGTATGAGAGGGCTTGCACTATAGTTCCCACGCGGCCCAGTGCTGATTGGGAACTTCACACACGACATTGAATTACTTCGTCGCTGTGCGCGGGTATCTTCACGATGTTTTCCATCACCGACGTTTTAGATAACGGTCAGGTCAAGAGTACCCGTAACCGACGAGCATGTCTGAAGGGAATCCCTTCAAGGGATTAATGTGTGGATGAAGCAAAGGAGGTAGGTTCGAGGCAAGTGGAATTAAGCCTCTGCCTATCCATGTGGTATAGTGACTTAGATACCAAATTGTAACTTTCATAGATAGAGCTCATGAACTCATGATTGTAAATGAAAATAAAACATTTTTTTTTAAACGTCCACTTACCATAATAACAACTGGGTTACATAATTGCTACTTCAGAAGTTTTACGCTGAAACGACATACAAACTTTTAGGTAAATAGATACTACCTGCGAAAAAAATCAGACAGTTTACTATCTGTCTACACAGTGAGTTAACTTGGGAACATTTTTGAGTAGTACCACGGGCGTAGCCAGGATT
>BHDV01037119.1:63382-87268 GCA_005406045.1 Adoxophyes honmai
CTTTTCTGGTTTAAACCCCCAAAACCCCCCCCCTGGCTACGCCCATAAGTAGTACAGGTAAGTTTGCGCACTCTTACTACTTTAAATCTTGCCAGGATAGATTTCGAGGACTGTCAAATTATAGTATTTTCAAAACTAGAGCGAAGGCTGTCGCTGAAAAGACTTAGGTGCATCTTAGACTTTATTACTACTTGCCAGCAAGTAAGATAGAGGGCAGTTTAATACAAATTTTCTGCACTGAACAGACTGATTAGTATAATTATTATAATGTGTTTTACGCTAAGCATAGGTAATCTTATTTTACGCTTCCACCCCGATGAGCGAGATTCCGTTTGATTTGCAATAATTATTATGGGAACGTGCGATCCCGTGGCAGATGGGTGGTTTCATTTTGATTTGGAGCTTCAGATTTATTGTGCGTGGCAATTTTGAATCTGGAACGCTCTTTTGGCGGTTGGTGTGTGTGCGATCACGCGGAGGTTAAATTTTAAATATCGAATTATTACTTTTTTTTGCACAGAAATTGTAGTAGATGGCCAGTATCAAGTTTAGTATTAGAATCAATTTGCGATATGTTCTAACGTTTTAGACGAAGGTTTTAGGTTGTTAATATACATACATACACACATACCGTCACGCCTCTTTCCCACAGGGGTAGGCAGAGACCACTTTGTTCCACTTGCTACGATCCTGACATACCTCTTTTGCTTCATCCATCATTAGCTTCTTCATACATGCTCGTCGATTTCGGGTACTCTTGACCTGACCTGTTTCTAAAACGTCCGCGATTTGGTCACGGAACGTCCGTCTAGGTCTTCCCCTCCCAACACATCCATTCACACTTCCAGCATAGATCTGTTTAGTCAATCTTCTTTCATCCATCCTCTCTACATGACCAAACCAGCTAAGCATACTTCTTTCTATTCTAGTCACTATATCTACTTTCACACCAGATCGTTGTTAATATGCCTCTCCTAATAGTCTTAATTTTTTTACAGGCTACAGATAAGATGTTTTAAATGCATAAACAGATAAAATCAGCAACTCAATACCCACGTTCACGGATTTCTAATCTTTAGTTCACCTAATTATCCTTTAAACTTACTTCTGAAAACGTCCTAAGTTTCTTTTCTATCTTATAAAAAACTTTGTATACCACAGGGGCCCCTACGTACTGACACATAATTTTACACATATTTGACCTATACTTGAGTATTTTAGTACGAACCTCACACACACTTTTAACTGAGTCTATGAGAAAAGCGCCCCCTTGCCAGTCACAATTCTTATAAAATCGTCGTCGAATTCGGTGTTACCAACCTAACCAGATTCAAACATCCACAAATCAGAACCACCCCAGGAGCTTCTTCACCGCGCAAGAAGTACCGTATAAGCAATATAGATGGCGCTGAACGCAAATAAAGCAAAACTGTGTTATTAAAGTAATTTACCCTCGCTCATCCAATTATTTTATCGTAAATTATGCTAAAGTATCGTTTGGCGGGATCAGGTAGGTGATTTAAGAGGACTGACTTCGAAAGGTTTGAATTAAATTGGCAAGTTTTTGCTTGAAGATTGTACAAATACGCGATGAACTTTATCTATCAACCAACACGAGGCAACCAGTCAGAATTTATCATAAAAAATGCTGTAGGTATCTAATATTACAGCTAAAATTGACAAGAATAGTTATGTGGCGTGAATTTTTTTTGCTTTTTTGTCTAGTTAACGTTTGTGTGCTCTGTCGACCCCATTAGGGAATATAATAGGAGGGATGTTATAGTAATTAATTATTTAATCAATATCAGTAGTTTTGAAATAAGTGAAGATACTCAAATCTAGGTAATGAGATTTTCTTTCACCAGAATGAAAAACCGGGAAATAGTTGCGTTTTACTTATGAAATACCTACATAAAAAAAGTTACATGGACAGCTTAGGTTTTTATAGTGTCACACGAACTCGTCGAACTATTAAAATATAGTATAGAGTAGCGACAGTCACTATTGTACATTATTTTATCTATCTTTTAACCTAAAAAGTGGTTTCATGTCAACCAGTAGTCATATTTTTCTACTACCTACCTCATTTGAGGAATACAGATAGAGTATGGTTATACATAATTTACTAACAAACTATAAGCCTTTTCCTGTGTTCACAAAACGTCAGCTTCTGCGTCTTCTTAACCGTTTCTGTATTCAATAATGACGGCGTATGTGTTGCGGGGTAATCGAGTCCGATGAAGCTATAAATTATTAGGTATTATAATCTCGGAAATTATTTTTCGAGGCATGCTTTTGAATTTGCTACCCTGATAAAAATCACACAGGGCCGGCACTGGCAGCCTGTTACAAAAGGATTTTTGCTAAGTTTTTTTTAGTAGGTACAAAATATTACGGGACCGACGTGACCTTTTTAGTTATGTCTGAATAGGTACATATTTAAGCCAATCTATTATAGTATATACATTTGAAATAAGTACGTCGAAATTTTGAACATTTAACTACCGTGAGACTCACTCATCTTGAAAATCTAACTCGAAAACTCAGATCTTAACTCGATTTAAAACGTGAGTTATCCGTATTTTCAAGATGAGAAAATGTCATTGAGTTAAATTAAAACGGTCATCTATAGGTACATGCAATTTTTGCTGAAGTAAGTTTATGTAACAAAATTAGCTCCTTGTGTGGACACAAAATCTATTAGTTAGAACTCATAGATATCATTTATAATATAACAGGAATAAAGATCAAAGTGTTTTCAGTTTCAGTCATTGATTAATTTTTAAGAACGGTCAATAGGTTCTAATCTTGGTGAGTATACTCAGTTTTTGATCAAAAATGGTAACAAATTAAGGTTCTAAAATTGCTGTTCAAATCTCTCTTAATGTTGTTCTGAAAATACTCTCATAACATACTTAACTTACAACATCACATAATATGAGTAAAACTCTTACAGCTTACTTATACAGAAATTACAGAAAGTTTGACGTGACATTTGGAAAGACCAATTAAAAGAAACTCTTAAACATCTCCACGAACAAGTTGAAATGAGTTGTTTGCGGAGTTCAATTTGGCAAATTAATACTTTACGGTCCTAAAAATAAGTCATACTTGGTCATGTTTAGCGATATGTTTTCCAACTTTGCGAAACATAACTTTTGATCATTTCGTTATTCAGGCTATACCAAAAATCAAATATTATGTTAGAAGGCTTATCTTCAAAATGTTTCGTTGCGATAGTAGTTAAATTCAATCAAATCGGGTTACAAGTTTTGAGATGTGGATCTGAAACTAGTTTATTAAGCTATAAAAATCGACGTGGCACTGGATTTTCGCACTCATGTGCTCTGCCTACCCCTCTTGGGAATTCAGGCGTGATAATATCTATGTATGTATGTATGTATGTAAAAATCCAGATACTTTTTTTGCCACGTTGGCTCTAGAATATCACATCTTCATTTCTTCCGTGGATGTCGTAAGAGGCGATCGAGGAAATACTTCTCAACTGAAAACTAAACGCTACATAGACAAGACCGTGACCATTTGACGTTTCGCGGCCACTTCCATCATATTTTTTAGGTTTTGAGGTGGCAGATGTAGTAGAAACAGGTAGGTAGCCTGTGGCCTAAAATATACCTTAACCTTCCTTAGTCGCCTCTTACGACATCCACGGAAGAGTTGCGAGATGTTATTCAAAATCCGACACCACATGGGGAAACATTGTATTACTACTATTACTAGCTGTGCCCGCGACTTCGTCCGCGTAGAAAACTTTATTTTCGCATTAAAAGGTAGCTTACGTTCTTTTTCAGGGTCTAGATGTCTGTGTCTTCTTCAAAATCGATTGAGAGGTTAAAGCGGGAAAGCGTAACAGACAGACAGACAGAGTTACTTTCGCATTTATATTAGTAGGGATTGTGTGTAGGCTAGCAACCTGTCACTATTGTACCTGCCACCTCAAAACCTAAAAGGTACTATGCTAGAAGTGGCCACAAAACGTGAAATAGTCATTGTTTTGTCTATGTAGTGTTTTGTGTGCTCTGCCTACCCCGTTTGGGAATACAGGCGTGATTGTACCTATGTATGTATGTATGAAGCCGTGGTAGTCCAGCGGTTCGACCTGTGGCCTCTTAAGCAGAGGGTCGTGGGTTCAAACCCCGGGCTCGCACCTCTGAATTTTTCGGAATTTATGTGCGATATCGAATTTGATATTTACCACGAGCTAACGGTGAAGGAAAACATCGTGAGGAAACCTGCACACAGCGACGAAGCAATTCAATGCTGTGTGTGAAGTTCCCAATCCGCACTGGGCCCGCGTGGGAACTATAGCCCATGCCCTCTCATACTGAGAGGAGGCCTGTGCCCTGCAGTGGGACGTATATAGGCTGGATGATGATGTATTGTATGTATGGATTGTGTGTATATCCTAATTTTCCCCCCAATTCGGCTCTGTCAAGCGTCGTGCCCGCTCCAGGGGGGTCCAGCTTGATCATCGCATGCGCGCGCGCACGCCCCGTACACGCCTCATTAATACTCTGAAATGACGCCTTTTCTTAAATTATCGGATGTCAATACCTTACCTGATATGGTTTATCCTGGACCGATCGCGATTGGTTTTTATTGTACATACATACGCCTGTTCTCATATGGGGTAGGCAGAGCAAGCGAAACGTGACACTGACAAACCATAATTATGACTATGTCACGCTTCCCAGCCACTTTTAGCACAGTCTCAGGTTTAAAACATGGAGAAGGTAGGATAGTGACAGGTTGCTAGCCTGTCGCCTAAAACATACATAACATATTTCCTTAGTCGCCTCTTACGACGTCCACGGAAGAAATGGAGAAGTGTTCTTCTATCCCTACACCACACAGGACTTCTAAACTTTTTTTACATCTTTATTTAGGTTTTAAACTAAAATTTGCTACTTTGAAAGCGTAAAATAAAATCAATACTGACAAATCTGTTTGTTACTCTTTCACACAAAAAATACCTCATAACTTTACGCATAGGTTCCTCAAAGTAACAATCCTGCGCATACGCACGCGTAGAAGTTAGTCGATTACATAATCGATATAAGTGGCAGAGTTTAGTTCCCCTAGAGAGTTAGAGTTTAGTTTAGTACCCTTTCTTCCCGTGGGTGTCGTAAGAGTCGACTCTGGGAAAGGGTTGGTGTATTGTGGGCGATGGGCTAGCAACCTGTCACCACAATATCACGTTTGACCATCTGGTTACCCTCAAGTTGCTGAGCGTGGCACTGAATTTTTGAATTCATGTGCTCTGCCTATCCCTCTTGGGAATACAGGCGTGAGAATATGTATGTATGTAGTTTAGTTCTAGTGTACCCTAGAAATAGGTCAAAACTTTCACCAATAAACACATATTTATATCGAAATAGATGACTCAAGTGTATGTACTTCGCGTGCCAAAATGGAGCCAAAAAGGAGAGCAATGCTCTTCCTTTGACGCGATTTCATTTAGTTTTACACCACTTAGATTAGGTTTAACTGTCTAGAAACAAGATAACTTGAATAAGGCGGCATCATCTTTGAATGGGTTTCACTCAGACTCTCAATTCCCATCACCAAAGCGCTCATGTGACGTTACCTACTGTAGAGAAAAAGTGGCACGCTTGGTTTCATACAAATGCAGGAACTCGCGGTATCTATTTCGATATAAGTCTGTGATAATAAACTACCGTGAGATTCATCTTATAAAATACGGATAACTCACGTTATAAATCGAGTTTAGCTCGACATGTTTCGGACTAAGAAATACGCGAAGAGAGTCGCGCG
The DNA here is from genome assembly GCA_005406045.1 of Adoxophyes honmai. Taxonomy (NCBI): domain Eukaryota; kingdom Metazoa; phylum Arthropoda; class Insecta; order Lepidoptera; family Tortricidae; genus Adoxophyes; species Adoxophyes honmai. Next base: position 69,179 of record BHDV01037119.1, read on the forward strand.
AAGAGAGCCGAGGCGCGCAGTTCGCGTTTGGCAGCAGCAGCTGCCGCGGCTCCTAGATGAAGGTCTGCGAATTAGTCCGAAACATGTCGAGCTAAACTCAATTTATAACATGAGTTATCCGTATTTTATAAGATGAGTGAGTCTCACGGGAGTTTAATGTTAAATGCACCGTGAGATTGTCTAATCTTGAAATATAACTCAAAAACTCCATTGATCTTTACTCGATTTCAAATTAAAAGTATTTTTCAAAGTAACTAACCCTGCGCATACGCACGGGTAGAAGTTAGTCGATAATATAATCGATATAAGTGGCAGAGTTTAATTTCACTACGGCAATGATCGATTATGCGGTATAATTATAGGCACATTGACAAAATAATGACCGTAATAGTAGCGCGGTTACGCTACTTTGTGACACATTGCTGCTCTACCTACAGGGTGATTAGAAAGTAAAGTTAAGCACTCAGAAAGAAAGCAAAAGATAAGAAACGATACATAGACAAAACCATGATGATTTAACGTTTCGTGGCCACTTCTAGCGTATTTTTTAGATTTTAAATTGGCGGGTGTAATAGTGACGAGTTGCTATCCTGTCTGAAAAGTTAAAATAAGTAGTCAAAGATTTGGCTGGTAACGGTTCTAAAAAGCCTCAGCTTTTCATGCAGAGGGTAGTGAGTTCAAATTTCAGTCCCATGCTGAATTTTCGGAATATACGTCCGAAATCGAATTAAATACATGTATACCACGAGCAACTTGGCAAAGAAAAACATCGCGAGGAAATCTGCATACAGTGATGGAGTAATTCAAAGCTGCAGGTGTAGTTTCCAATTCGCGCTAGGCCCACGTGGTAACTAGGTATATCCCAATCCCTCTTACACAGAGTGGATGCCTGCGCCCAACATAGGGACGTATTTAGACTCTTTTATTATTTTAACGGTCCGTAAGCTCAGTCTGACTGAGTGTAATACTTACGTTGTTAAAAAAAACATTTTTAATCTGATGTATTTATTAACACGCCCTGTATAATGCCAGCCTCGGTTCCGCACGCAAGATGGATATCGAACTCTGCCAGGGAGGGGCCGTCCAGGCAGATACTAATTACAATACCTAGTACGGAATACTCGGACAAAATACCACATAGATCTTATAACGGGAGCTTACTTGTCTTTAGATACTTGCTCTACTTTTTTGCTAGCTACTTGTAAATGTGTGCTAATTTTCACGGCACGCCATTTTCCACTTTTTGTAACATATTCTTATTGGAGATAGTTAATTGGTGACATTGACCAAGCTTACAGAGAGCAGAAGAAGTTGGCGGTTGTCGCTGACCGCTGTGTCCACCAATCGATTTTTATTTATTGATTTTTGTCATAATGAATGAATAATAAGGAAGTAGGTAAGCTGTCACTATTACACCCCTTAACCTTAAAATCTAAAAGATGTGGCTGAGAAACGTGAAATAGTTATGGTTTTATCTATGTAGCGTTTTGTGTGCTCTGCCTTTCCATTTAGGAATATAGGCGTGACGTACGTATGTATGTATGTAAGTTTGAATAGTATTTCATAAAACTACCTCGATGACATGATTTGTTTTATTAGATACGTTTCATATTTGGGGACATTAGGTATACTTATATTTATCAGGGACGATCTATTCTTTCGGACGACACTGTCGTCAATCTTTTAGTAGATGAAGACATCTGATTTAGAATATTTTGGTAGTTATCACCTCGAGGCATTTTTTTGTTTGAAGAAATCGCGTTTAACCATCTCCTGTCTAAAGTACTTGGTGATAACAGAATACCTCTCACATGCACGGAGTAATTATAATGAATTAATATCGAACTATAATTAAATTAACTAAAATGTAATAAAAACTAATTAGAATTAGTGAAAGGTATACGTTTCAATTATGAGGTTAATAGTCAATATACAGTAATAGAGATGTGAGGTAATCGATACGATCGATTTTTGCCGAGATAGAGGCGTGGTTATCGATAATTTAGACGCCTTCGTTTCTTTATACCTATTGTGACCTGCCCCGGCTTCGCACGGGCGCAATACTGATCTACATAAGTATACTACGACATTACACTCGAATCTTCTTAAATGGTCAGTGTTTATCTACCATATTTCACATGTATCATACATATATGTAAGTACCCTCTGCAATCGTTTTGAAAATTTAACGAATAACTCACGTTTTATAAATCGTGTTTAGCTCGACATGTTTCGGGCTAATTCGTAGCCCTTCATCTAGGAGCCGCGGCGGCTGCTGCTGCCAAACGCGCACTGCGCGCCACTGCTCTCTTCGCGCGACAATCCTGTCCTCTTCAATCACTCTATTTTAAAAAGAACCGTTTAAAATCTGTCGCGTAGTTTTAAAGATTTAAGCATAGAGCTACATAGGGACGGACAGATAGCGACATCGACTATGTCTTATCATGTATAGTGATCTGTTAGTTGACACGTGTATAGTTCTCGTAATCTAACTTTATAAGATTTTAAGTAGTTCCATGGAGCCTGCCACTCTGCCTGCATAGGTTTCGCTATTTGTTTTACCCCGGGACTGGATCTATCTCCGCACCAAATTTCATCGAAAGCGGTTCGGCCGTTAAAGCGTGGAAGGTAACAGAAAGTTTCGTTTTAGCAGTGACAGGTAACAGTAATTCAGCAATACACTGGATTTCACGCTTTTATAATGTTGCCAATCTAAAATGCGGCTTAAAATTCTTTACGATTTTAAAATTTTAATAGTGCCTACCTACGGGGCATTACTAGGTGTAGTCTTAGGGTTTTTGTCAACATATATATATATATAAATCATATGGCATAGATGTATAGATTATAATCGGAAACACAAATGCTAAAATGACATTGCCAGTGTTGCTAATTTTTGAAATTAAAAAATAGTGATGTGCCATAACCATAACCAATATTGAATTTAATACATATTTTTGTAAGTAAGTTATCCTATCTGCCAAATTTTTAAAACTGATTAATTATAAATTTTAATATACATACTATATCATGGCCAAGCCACGCGCATCTACGAAAACACCAAACAATAAAAAACGACATCATTATACCTTTACAGTTGACATTTATAGCTGTCAATTTACCTGAGAAAAATAGACCAGTGCATTTGTTTTCAAATTATGTTGACTTTCATTCATTTTCATTCATTTCAAGTCTGTACATATTATATTTAACCCTCAGCCAGGCCTAGCGATTTATTTCCTTTTGAATATGGATATTGGTAGATCTAAGGATTATGAAAAAAGTAATTTCTTGTTTTTTTTTAAATTGACTATTTTATGAAAAAAACCCGGTGGTTACTATATGACCAGTGCCCATCACCAAAAAAAAAGTGATCCATATGCGGCCACTGCCCTTCGAGTAAAAACTTATCTTTTAAGGGTTAGACTATACTTGCCTTTAATTAATCGTTAAATAAATAAAACCACTAGAACTAAGATAATGTGTATTTTTATTAAAGAACGCGGTAATAATCATCAAAACACGTTATATTTATTCATGAACACGGTGATAGTCATCAAAATATGGTGCTGGACATAGTGCCATAGTGCCATTGCTATTGCTTCACATTTCCATTTCACGAACGCTTGCTATGTGGTTTCCGTATTTTCTGAAAATATCAAACGAGGTATGAAATTTTCTAGCATATTTACTTTGTTTAAGTGAGTTTAGTCATCAACGATTTAATCGTAGTTTACCCTTAATAGTACTGTAAATTGCTTTCTGGGCAGTGGACACGTATGGACCACAAACACGCAGCACACACAGGCAGTGGTCATATAGGGACCACTTAATTTAGCAGTTAATATTTCCTAAAATAACTGATATTATGATAAACCCATAAATGACAACAATAAACATACTTATATACTACCTATTATGAAATTACAACAATTACAACTTACCGTATTTCTATTCACCATATTTCTTTTTTTTCTTTCACTAATTGCTTAAAATCACCCGTTAACGCGAAATTTGCCTTTGAGAGCGATGAAATGTCAAACTTTTGTTCGGCCAACAAATTTTTTTTTTCGTTCCGTAATCGACTGGTTCATAGACAATCCAATAATGACAGTTTGCGGTCCATATATAGCCTCTGCTCGTCACAAAAAAATAAATTACCATGTGGTCCCTATATGACCACTGCCTGGCTAAGGGTTAAGCCAGAATACATTACAATAATTATTGAGAACATTTATTAAGTCCGCGGGATGAACTCCTTGAGCGCAATTTCTATTCGCAGTTAAATCGTTTTTTACCCTTCACAGGATTCCTAGTATTTCCCGTGAAAGGTGCTAACGAGTTTCTTACTCTAACAAGTGTTAATAATTATTTCTACCAATTAACAAGTTTTCCATCAATCATCGCGAATCGACGGCATTTTAAATTATGGTCGAGACGTACTTGGATGTCTTCTTAACAAGCTATTTACAACGAAGAAACTATTTCAATTAAAATAAATATTTTCATAACAAGACAACTAAGAATGTTACACGGTAAGAATGTAAAGTTATGTGAATGATAAATTGCTATTCTAGTGAGCGGTCAAGCGATAATCAATTGTTTTAAGTACACTTACAACACAATACAATGCAATAGTGTAATTAATTGATCGATATTTTTTGTTGTAAGGTGTCGGATTTAGAATAACACCTCTCCATTTCTTCTATGGATGTCGTAAGTGGTAACCATAGAGGACAGACCCAATAGACTCCTCTAGAACCCAATATACCAATCAATACATCAATCAATAGACTCTAGGTCTGACCTCTATGGTTACCACTCTATTGAATAAAGAAACAATGTTGGCCACCCAGGCCTGCAAACAGTTAGTGGTTTGCCACTTACTAACGTCATCGTCTCTGTCACATAAACTGTACAGAGCCAGTAACCGTAGAGCAAAAGGCACTAGCGTTAACTCGCGATCTTGGGTAGCCTATACGAGCACAGCGATCGCCTCGATTGTTAGGCGGAATCGTCTCCGAACAACTAAAATTACATTAGTATTCTAGAAGGTCTGTCCTCTATGGTGGTAACTAAGGAAGGTTTAGGTAGCAATCTGTCAGTAGGTATTACATAAGGTCTTTCAAATAGAGCGGGTCGATGTTAATTATTTGTGGCAGCCATTATGTTTTGGCGGCATCTGTCAAATCTGTTGTTTTTTATTCAGCTACTGATGCAAATCACCATGGCAAGGTTACACGGTTCAACACCATGTGCGAATGGTAAGATTTTATTATCAAAATGAGTGTTCGTTAGTGCAAACTTCGCGCGCACCGCGCCCATTTTACGGCAGACGCGGCGGCAGCGGAGGTGACGTGGATTAGCCAACGAGATCGTGTGATTAGAATCGGCTAGACTTTTTCTTGTGGGGTTTTCTAAAGTCACAGGTCTTGCCAATAACCCACAATCGACCGTTGCCCTGAAAGTCAACATAATGTAGGCCATCGCTCAGTTTCAGCCGAATCTATGCAGCAGTCATTGAAAATGTAACTCGGCGGACATTTGAACGATGTTATATTCTATTCATAATGGCATAAATAGGCCTATGTAATAAATACGTCTCGGCTCTGAATACCTGTTCTTACCATTCGGAGTCGAGACCTTAGGTCCGTGGGGCCCCAGCGCAAACAACCTTGTAAAAGAGATCTCCAAGCGACTGGTAGATACAACTGGAGACCGAAGAGCTGGCAGCTTCCTCGCTCAACGCATCAGCATTGCGATACAGCGAGGAAACGCTGCCAGTGTCTTTGGGACCATGCCTCGGGGGTGCCTTTTTTTAAATATAGTCTAGTTTTTAAGTTAGTTATTATTTTAGTTAGTTATTTTGTTTTTGGTATTTTATTATTCAATTCGTAATAAACCCCTTTAAAAACTATTAATATAAAATCGTTAATATCTTCCACACATCTCATTTTATTAAATTTAAACATCGACCCGTCCTTAGTGGAAGATCCTATTATACCTCTTTGCCGACTTAAAATCTAAAAATATGTTCGAAGTGGCCAAGAAACGTGAAAAAGTAATGGTTTTATCTATGACACGTTTCATGTGCTCGGCCTACCCCAATTGGGAACGCAGGCGTGATTGTATGTATGTAAAAAATACAAAGTACACAGGCAGACTTCACCCAAAAAGGGTCTCTACCAGCCAATCTTTGAGTAGTAGAGAGGAATAGAAATTAAGGGATCGACAAATAGAAATGTAATTATTTATGATATACCTACACATTTTTTCCCACGATTGTATGACTATTGCCTCTAAGCTCGTGAACACGACAGGAGACTAGAGGACAGGCTCGTTTGCCCAGAGGATTGGCATCGCCATTCAGCGTGGCAATGCTGCCAGTCTTCTGGGCACCCTGCCGTTTGGCAGCGATTTGGGACAACTTTTTTATTAATAGAAATTTAACTGTATTTTTAGTTTTTTATGGTTCATATTTGCAAATAAAACTCTACTGATATACACATTGTATGATATGACAGTGTACTACTAAATATTAATAGTATTTATAGTATAGTGTTTTTTAAGTATTGTGATATCAATATTTTGATAATTACCTCCCATTCTTGGCCAGTAATCACTCCCTCGATAGTTATTGCCTTCCTAATTGGGTTTACTTTGGGACCTTAATTCACTGTTGCACGTGATGTGACCTTATGTGCGTTTGTCAGTCTTATTACTGTAAGCTACGGTTCCAATTCCAATAAGTTCGCTTTTATGAAGTGCAAGAGCACACTTTGTTGCATGTAGGGTTGCTAATCAAATGTTATGCGTAAAAATTTAATATTAAAATGTTTTCTTCTCCATTTTTTACATGTGAGAGCATCAATGGTGGGTCCTGTGTGGTGTCGGGTCGGGATAGAATAGCACCTCTCCATTTTTTTCATGGATATCGTAAGAGGCGACTAAGGCCATAAGTTCAGGTATTCTTTGGACGACAAGCCAGTAACCTGTCTCTATTATACGTCTTCCACCTCGTTTCAAACCTAAAATAGTGATAAAAGTGGCTGCGAAGTAGAGTCGCAGACAATCGTTTAGATTCTGCAAGAATGAAGTTCCCAGTGAAAAGAAGTACTTTGTATCTGTATTCAAATTTAAAATTAAAGGACATCTACAAACATCCTTACTAATAAAATAATTATAAATACGAAAGTAATTCTGTCTGTCTATCTGTTGCACTTTCACGAAAAAAATACTAGAACTAACTAATAAACTATTGGATCGATTGAGATGAAATTTTTGGTACATAGATAGTCTAGAGTTTAGAGCTAGAGAAACGACACAGGCTACTTTTTAATGCAAAAAAGGGTTGCTAAGAATTCAAAGGCGGATAAAAATGGTATCCAAAGTCATGTTCCACGCGGTGGAAGTCGCGGTTACAGATAGTTTCAAATAACAATTGAACACCGCGACTAAAGGCGACTTAAGGCATTCCCAATGTTCTATCTATTGGCGTTATTTCTCTTTTTTGTTAGCTATTAAACTAAACTATCGCTAGATTAAATATTAGGACGCTACGCGCTAAAGTTGCGAGGTATCGGGTCATTCGACTGGCAACCCTGGCCAAATGCGCGGGCGCAAAGGTAATAAAATTAATCGCATTAGGGTATCATAATGGCGTTTTTTAGCTACCGTATGACGTCCAGTCAGCCTCAAGTAGCTGATGCCTTTAGTACCTTGTCTCAACGAACAACTGTACTGCGAAGTATGCAATGTGTCATAGGATTTAATGTGACAGAGTGCTAAAATGACGTCTGAGTTTCTCACAACACCTGCGGAATGGGACGCGTTACCTAAATCGGAAGCGGTTGCCACTGTTTTTAACTGGCAACATTTGACGACATCCTTGCATGCTCGGAGAATATTAAATTTTTTGATGCAGTTTTTTTTTACTGCAGTAAGTTTCAGACTTTCTGTTCCGTTTTATTGTTTGACGGGATTTCTTAGCTGAAGAGATTTTAGCAACCTGTCACTATTTATTAATACGTCTTTCATCTATTTCTAAATCCAAAATTCTGTTGGCAGTGGATACAAAGCCTGAAATGATCCTGGTTTTGTCTACGAAACGTTGCTTAAGAGGAAATGGAGCGGTCATATTTTGTATGGAAACGTAGTCCCCTGATTCCTCGCTGGATATTACCCGTAGAACAATGATTTTTTACATCAACAATCTAATGATATATTAGCATGTTCCTATGTTTTCCTTTTTTTGTTTATTGAATTATTAAAGGAGATATTAACCTTCAAAAACATGAAAAATTGGTAAGTTTTTTCCGTCGTGTTCAAACCTCTAGAAACCAATTTTAACACAATTATATCAAAATATAAGAACATAGAAACACAGTTATGACATTTTTTTAACATTTAATGAAAAAACATATTTAATCGGTTAAGTTTTGGAGAAGAAATCAGGGGACTACGAAACGTTGTTTTTGAATAATTTTCATAGGTATTTTCGGTCTGAGCTGTAGTTGTTCTTATCGCACTCGACGTCGTCTGGGCAGGTTACGGCGCGACAGCAATAGATTTAGCAAATACCTATTTTTCAATTCCCTCGACCGGCATATTTCCTCTTAAGGGCCGGCGCTCAATGCCGGCATGGCACAGGACGGCACGGTAAGTTGTGCTGCAGCATCCAAAAGAATAACCCGAGGAATGCTTCGGCACGCTGTGGCATGCCGCGGCATCTTACAGCATCGTTGCATCAAAATAAAGTAACATGAGTTCTAAACTCATAGTAATAAGATTAAAATAGTTTTATCAGTAACAAAATCCTTTGCCATGACCCGCCGTGCCATGCCGGCAGTCAGCGGCGGCCCTAAGCCCTGCCATTTGGAAATATTGACATGATGTTAATGTATTTTTTGGTGTAAATAGACAAGTAAAACTTTGTGACTGAATAGGGATGATGACAGGGTTAAAAGTATATCATTCTAATTAGTCCGTAAAAAATAAGACTACCTAGTGTTTTTTGGTTTATCAAATAATTAAACACCGACAAAGGAACAGATCATCAAACTTCCGGAGAAGGGCTTGTGACGTCGCTCTTTGGTAAAAACTGTACTTACTCAAACACGTGACGTCACTCGAAACTTCAGAGCACGGTACCCCTTGTCATTTATATCTTAAAAAAAAATGGGTACAATATTTTTTAGTAATCTACCCAATTATATTGTTTTCTATGCACCAAGAACTAAATTTTGCAATAAAAGGTGTTGCAGTGGAATTTTCCTGTTGTAACAATACAAATTCTTGATTTTTTTAGGATAAATATTATATCATGAAAGTAACTGTCAATGCCAAATCGGTAAAACTAGCGAAATGAAACAAAACAGCTGGTCACGATCATTTGTCTTATAAATCAATAGCTCTATGGTCATTTATCTTAACGCACTGGACTTCTTAAAACTAATGATATTTTAAACCCATTGATAAGTAATTGCCTTTCTCAAATAAATTAACTAGCACCACGTATAGAAAGTTGTGTGAAACCTGAGCGAACATAACTTATGGGATGCATTTTCGTAAAGCTAATAACTGTACTGACGGTCTAGCGGTACCTGAGAAGGCTGATCGATCACTCAGGTTAAGCAAACTTTGCCGGGGTCAGGTAAATGATGGGTGACCGTTTTAGTGACATTATGTCTGACAATCTACGGATATTTGTCAATAAATTTCAAATGTCAAACTTGAAAGTTTTTGAGCAAGACAAAGGTTAGTCATCGTTTGCAAAAGACTACATTACGAGTTAAAGATTAAATGTTGATTAAGTTTGCACTTTTAAAATGGAAATATAGAAAAAGTATGAAAAAAAATAAGGAAATGACGATGATGATGGTGGAAAGCTGTGTTAAGCTTGATACATACTGTGGCACGGCATTTTCAAAATTTGTAGTCAAATTACAAAAGTTTATGGCATTGAATTGTACTGGAAAAAGAGTTATTTTTTTAACTAGAAGAAACTCGAAGAAAAACATATTTGAAGATCAGAGCAGTAGGCATACCACTAGTCTCACCATAACCTTAAGAAATGCAAGCCTGACAATTGGTTCTATAGCAAACTTTCAGGGCAGAGCGAGATGGAGTATCCGCTCCCCAAGCAAAGGTGAGGGCCGGAAGAGGACGGCACGAGAGTGCAATGTTCATTAAAGAGGGTCAACGTAGGGGGGGTGTAATGTCCCCGCACCCCCGATCTTGTGGTCGTCTTTTTAATTTGCTCTTGAATTTCAGGGCTGTCACAAAATTTCTTTAATTTCTTTCATCGATGGATCTGTTCAAATGATGGAGACGATTATCTGAAGTAATGGTGGATAAACGATTGTACTTATTTATTTGTTTCGCTCTGATAAAAAAAAAACAAATTTGGGATAAAGCGAAGAAGATCAGAACGGAAGCCTATGCACTACATCTGCCTCTGTCTACCTCGCAGACCAAAGATCTATGTACTTAAAAAGAAATCAAATCGAGATTTAGATTTTAAATTGTTCTCTTAGAACTACACAAGTCTTTGTTTAAATGTCTTCTTATCCTGCAATTTTAAGTAATTTCAGCCAGTATAATTGCGGCACCAGTTTGTTAATAGCTATTGGTATCACTAAAAAAATGTAACCCCGTGTGGTGCCGGGTTAGAATAGCACCTCCCCCTCTCTTCCCGTGGGTGGCGTAAGAGTCGACTTTGGTATAGGGTTAGTGTATTGTGGGCGATGGGCTAGCAACCTGTCATTGCGATATCACGTTTAACCATCTAGTTACCCTGAAATTGCTAAACGTGGCACTGGATTTTTGAATTCATGTACCCTGCCTACCCCTCTTGGGAATGCAGGCGTGAAAATATGTATGTAACAAAATGTTTCGTGACGTCAGCAACTAAAAGAACTAAATCTCAAGTTTATCGAAGCTATAGAACTTGCTTTCATCAGGGCACTTTTACAAACTGACGAAAATAAAGCGAAAAATTAAAACAAAAAAACGACGGCGCCACTTTCTTCGTAAGCTTGACGTTTTGACGCAAGTTGACCAAACAACATTTTTTATGCCATTTAGTTCCTTTTCCTTCCGTCTCCTGTTGCCACAAAGTCTTCGGTGGCAGCCCTGTGATCCTGAGACATCGCCGGGAGGCGCGGCGTCTTATCAACGAATTAATTCTAGACTAACGAAGACTGGGGGAGGCCCGCGATTAACACAACCACCCCTCTGACGGTGGCTTGAGAATGTTTAGAGATGACGACTTGATTTTTTGTTTCTTAGTCTTTATTGTCTTTATCTGTGTGGAGTTGGATTTAGAATAACATCTCTCCATTTCCTTCGCGGATGTCGTAAGAGGTGACTAAGGGTGAAGTTACATCTATCAGCATCGAATCGCATTTTGCCATACAAAAACGCGCTATTGCATGGATATCCGTCAGCATCAATTCACCCTTCAGCATCGATTCAGCTTCAGCATTAAATGCTTATAAGTTTAACTATCCACTTCTCACGCTGAAGAATGCTTAATCAAGTTGAAGCATGAGAACGGCTGCTTAAAGCGTGAGATTAGATGCTTTCGGATAAGAATAGCTGCTTACGCATGCGACAGAACGCTTGCGATTGATAACGGCGCTGCTTACGAATGAGAAAGGCTGCTTACGCAGAGAAAAGGAGGAAGATCGCGAATGGGCGGCCGAACGCGTCGTTAATGTCATTATCACAACGTGTTCATCTATCAAAGTGCACAAATTTGTTTACTTCCAATAATTTCAATAATTACCTATATTTCATCAATATAGACGAGGAAAAATTTAAATTAACATTTCATTTGCGGCGTCGTGATTGCAGATAGCATGCGGCAGCATACGATAGCATGCGGCAGCATATAAAAGTACGCGATAAGATACTTAAGCAGATAAAAATATGCCATAGCAGCTGAACGCATGCGATGCGTATAGTGAGTTTAAAATCATTCAGCTAAATGCGATTCGATGCTGATAAATGTAACTTCACCCTAAAGGAATTAGGTATATTTTAGGCGATAGGCTAGGAACCTGTCACTATTATACCTGCCAACAGAACTGTAAACCAAAAAAGTAATTGCTAGAAGTGGCCATGAAGCGTAAAATAGTCATGGTTTTTTCTATGACATTTAGTGTTTCATGTACTCTGCCTACCCCGTTTGGGAATACAGGTATGTTGTATGGACGTATCTTTATTGCCTTACATGTTTAACAGGAACAAATGCAAATACAACAGTTTATCCAACTGGTATACTACTCATGGCATGGAAGACTAAAGGGGAGGTCTATGTTCAGCAGTGGACGTCTTATGGCTGAAATGATAATGATGATGCTTATCGATTGTCATGAACAAAAATGAAACGAAATCTAACCAAATTAATACCTAGGTACACCTAATAAAAACGGTTATACTATTCGGTACGTTATGGCCAAATTGATTGTGAAAGAAGAGGAACACTATCACTTGATATCAACAAAATATTGACAACGACCTATAGATTTACGATAGATACGCCAATGCCTTGTTATACCGTCAAAAATATATTACTCCACGCTGTATAGTATTTACATTTGATACTTGTCATGGAGCGTTAAAAGTTAAAACCATAACCTATTCCAAATGCTGGTATGATGCATATTTGCATCCAATGCATATTAAATTTGACACAGTTCCAGCGAAAAAGCACATTGTTAGCTAAACACGCAGTAGGTCCCAGAGGCAATAAGTAACTTTTTTTAGTACCGAGCTGGTTTACCCCAACTCATTGGCTATTAAAGAAAATTGTGTCAATTTAACTTGAAATACAACACAAACGATTTTACAGAACAATATTAAAACAATCACTACTGTCAACATTTTACGGCAAAATTGCGTCCTTAGTAAATCTAAATGTGGTGTTGCCAATACACCATAATTTGAATTGCTATTGTTCAATCGTCATAACATTCGAGTGCATGTAAAATTATTTTGACTGCCCGGATCAGATACGTTAAGAAAAAGACGCACTGTGCATTACTAGCGAGTATTTGCCAGTAGCTGCATTTGCCATAAAATTGTTCCTGTTAGTTTTAATTGTGAACTCAAGTTTTTCAAATAGTCATCAAGGCAAAGAAAAGAATAAGTATTTATTATTAATTATCCCGGCCACTTCTATCCTTTTCCTAACCCGTCTGCCCAAGGTCCGAGCGGGTGGCATATTAAGACGAAGTTGGAAGTAAAAAAAGGCGAAAAAGAGTTTTATATTCTCTCTCGAATGGGAAGAAATAGGAGAAATCTTTCTCATTTAGCCCACCAGTGCAGACCGGGGTGTTGTCGGGGACGCACTGCTATAGCCTGCAGTTTAATTAACCAAAAATTACGTTAATTTTACAGTAATTACGTCTAAGTGTATGTGTTAAAACTGAAACAGTGTTATATGTCCAAACGTCTTTGTAGTCGGTGCCAAAGTGCTTATTACAACGTGAGGAGCACGTGGTGGTTGGTGCAAAAGTTTTCAAATCGGAACGTTATGTCGACGACCTAATGCTTCAAGTGACAGTGCTTCAAGTGAAATTGTACCTAAGATAATGTTCTGTGTGGTAGCCAAAGTGTTTGCGGTGGGATGGAAAGAATCTGAGACCAGTGATTTAGTTCCACATGGCTGAGTTGGACGGGTGAACGATGAAAGCTCTTGGATTGTCTGTTTTTTAGGTAACTATTTTAATGTAGCTGTGAGGAGACGTAAATTTGTAATCAAATCCTGACTTATTTCTTGGAAGATTCTGACCTTTTCCGACTGGGTTGTTTAGCGAATCTTACATTGTTTACATTATGTTCAAGTTGTTGTTGATTGTTTACCTATTTATCGCGACGGAACAGATGGATTATGACGATGTTGAGAATTGCAATATCTGCTTTTTATTTCGGGGAACTTCTGTCACATCTAAGTTTATAGAGTCAAGAAGTTTGAGATAATAGTTGCTATAGTCATTAAAGGCAAGAGACCGTGAAATGAAAATATGATGATTTTGGTAACACTTAGAGACTGATCCTTTTTTAACTACCCGGTCTAATAAAATTAATACAAGAGTTCAGAATGATTACCAACTGCGCTTAAGATGTTTAATACTTAGAAAAAAAACCGTCTTCTACTTTTACCCTAGCTTATCAGGCGTTTTCAAATCTGGCAATGTGTCTGGCTTAGAAAAACTCCGCTCCATTTCTTCCGTGCATGTTGTACGAGACGACTAAGGCATAGGTTTAGGCTTGCTTTTAGGCTACAGGCTGACAACATGTCTCTATTAAACGTCTTTCAAATATTAAACCTGAAATTGTTCTAAAGGTGATTGAGTACGTGAAATTGTCATGGTTTTGTGAAACCTGCCTACCCCGTTTGGAAATACGAGCGTGATATAATTATTTATCGACGCTTGAAAGGCGAAATGAAATAAGCGTCATTTTTTAGTACAGCCAATTTCGACTTCCTTTAAAAATGCCCTAAAATAAATGTCGCTTATTTCCTTTCGCCTTTTAATTAATTGGTGTTAAAATAGTCTCGAATTTTCAACATCATCATTATCATTACACAGTACAAACAAAGTCGCTTCCCGCTGTCTGTCCCTATGTATGCTTAGATCTTTAAAATTACTGTACGGATTTTGCTGCCGTTTTTTCAAATGGATAGAGTGATTCAAGAGGAATGTTTATATGTCTAACACTTCATATTTAAGTAGACAAATGTGGATAAATTTAGAGGTTTCTGATTTGATTTCGTTGTGTGCGATTTAAATTACAGCCGTGCGAAGCCAGGGCGGGTTGCGAGTTATTGATATAACACACAAAAAACACGCTAAACTCATCCCAAACCCGAGATTCGTCGATAAAAAATGCCCCGCAACTCAAACGCGAACTAAGGGATTTATAAAAGCACTTGAAACAATCCGGCCTGGAAGGGTCATACTCGTTATCCGCTGAGTCTACAGCGGAAAACCTATTTCAATACATATCTCGATACCTCATTGCTAACCGCTTGGCCCGGGCTTAATATGCATTAAGGCAGCGTTTTTCAATCTGTGGGTGACTTCGGGGTCGTGAATCTCTGCGTGGGGGTCGCGAGGGGGTATCAAAGAGTAAAAAGGTATGTTTTTTGGCTGATTTAAAATAACATCTCTCTATTAGGAAATAGATGATAGGAAATAGATGTCCGAGAAAGGCTTAGGTTAAGATATTCAGGATAGCAAGCTGTCTCTATTATATCTCTTTTTCATCTAAATGTGTACCTAAAAGTGGCTGCAAAACGTTACATGGTCACAGTTTTGTCTATGAAACGTTTCGTGTACTTTGCATGTAAAAAAAATCTACTAATTAGTTGTAATTAATTTTGTAATTCTGGATTGAAGTAGGTATCATAAGGTGGGGTCGCTAATTTGCACCCGCTAAGGGGGTTCCATGAGAAATATTGGAAACCACTGCATTAACCCGGGTATGCTGGATTCCGGGGAAAAATGTATGGGGGCAACCCGACCGTGAGGTATAAGTGGATTATACTCCTGCATCTCTTTTATCCGTGGTGCGCTGTCCCTTTCACGCGAAGACTGAAAAATGGGTAGGCTAGTATGGAGTGAGATTGTTGTTTTAATAAAAATGGTGCTAAGTTTGAACGAATTAAGAAGAAGGATGATTTTGATTATATTTTGTTTGATGTAACTGTCAATATTCCACTTTTATCTAACTTTAAACGTTCTGTCCTACATTGGTTTTGTAATGTTAAACTTAGCCATGGTATCATGGTCTTGTGTATGTAATGATGAATGCTTGTCATGGTAAGACATTCTAGATTTGATTAAAATTGTTTGTGAGTGAATTATGAGCAATTAACGTTAGATGTAAAAAAACATTTTTATGAATAATAGTAATGATTTTGGCATTTCATGCGCAGCTTTTTTCTATTGTTAAGGTCAAAGCAGCTGAACCAGATAATAATTTGATCCTATTCTGACGCAGATACTTTAATAAAAATGTCATGTGATGGATAAGTTGGCACAAATAATAGCAATTGGCTATTCGTGGAGGTTGCCAGTGTAATTAAAGGAGCCATAAAGAATTGTGACCATAAAGACTGATGTTATTTTTATTTAAATCACCTATTAACGTTTACGACGTCGCCATAAACTACACAATTCATGTTTCAAATTGTTCGTCGAATACATGGAATTCTTAACGGTTTTTGGGTTAATTTTCCCACTTTAGGGAACTCTTACGCTGGTTACTGATGGTTTGATTTGCGTTCAAGCACGGAAGAAAATAGTCTGCAACTGCCCTTAAGATTAATCTCTAATGACGTTTCTGTTTCAGAAAAATATATACACGGTTATAGTTAAATCGCGATGAGAATAGCGTGGTTAAAATTGGTATGAATGGGAGTATTGACAGGTATATTAAAATATCACTTTGATTTTCATTAGGGCTGGTACCCATTTGTTATTTTTTGTACAGCCAGTAATAAAAGTAATGCTTAATTTCTACACTTTGTTGTATTATATGCCTGTCAAAGTACTTCTGATCTATTCATTACCTGACTATTGAGGTCCTTACGAATAAAACGCAAACAGAACATCCATCGTGTTAGTCGTTGTCTAATGCCGCCATGACAAAGTTCTTCAATCTTTTGCCCCTACCCTACACAAAGAATAAAACTCCGTTAAAATCTTCAGGCTGCAAATAATTGGTTCTCATACATCGTTGTTTAGGTAAGCAATTTACCACCTGCAAAAAAGGGGAAAAAAACGTTTTTGAATAAGCAATATTAATGTCTTAAATGTATCGTTGTATTGAATAAGTATTCGTTAACATATGGCAAAATGTCCAAAATTGCTGTCTATTTTTATCCAAATCAGACATGAAATCGAATAAACTTTGTTTTTCAATTCTAACACTTTAAAACCCTCACCTGTGAAGTTGCAAAAATGTCGCTTAGCTCTTTTAGCCTTTTACTTCATTTACTATTTTTACTTTGGCCTTTCAAATTAGTTAAAATTTAGATATATTTATTTTGCTGCAATGGAAAGTTCAAACGAAATGACGCTTCTATCTTTATTGCTTTTGAAATTGTCTTCGCTTAATTTCAAAACGGCTCAAACATGGTAAAAGAGGGTCATATCACCGTAAATACTATATGACGGCACTGGGCTTGTAATCAACCGATATATTAACAAGCTATTGTTATTAAAGTAATCCGCAGGTGCAAGCTGCAGGTTTTACTTTTCATTTACTTTCTTTGTGAAGTAATTTCATTACCGACATGCATTCTAAAGAGTTTTGTTGAAAGGTGATGCGCGTACTTGTACTAACTCGGAACATGGATACAAAAGGTATGTTAGTAAAATGTTTTATAAAAAAAATATCGATAGTCAACATACAAAGGTTATGGATATTGTAGTGTAGTATAGCATAACCTTATTTCAATATACCTATTTATATGTCGGTTAGTTAGTTTGTTGTTAAAATTTATAATTGTAACAATAACAAAAACTCGCTAAATGCAACTTTTATGATATCGTAAATTTTAAAATGCATTTTTAAGTGTTCGCCAAATCACGATGCAGCTAAGTGATAATTGGTTGATTGTGCTATAAAGTTATGCGTTTTAGTTTTTTTGGTAATAAAAGTTTTATTTGCATAATTACTGAAATCATTGATCTAATGGGCTTGGGGTAATAAAATGATATTTGACTTGATTTCAATAAAACTCTATCATATAATAAAATAAACCAGTCTTTACTAAGCAATGTTTTGATTGAGAGAGGCAGTAAAATGCTTTATTTAAATATTTAATTACATTAGTACAAAGGCATGTTTATATGTATTATTTTTTTATTTGTTGTCTATACGTCAATATTCTATAATATTAATATGTGTGAATCAGATACATCGGTGTTATTTTGTAACGTAGGTAACAAAATTGAGCGTTACGCTGTCATATTTTTTACATACAATATGATACCTTTTTAACCGACTTCAAAAAAGGAGGTATTCAATTCGGCTGTATTTTTTTTTTTTTTTTTTTTTTTTTTTTTTTTT
>BHDV01037119.1:96028-137088 GCA_005406045.1 Adoxophyes honmai
ATTGTTTTTTTTTTCTATGTGGCCAGTGTTTTAAGATATAGAAACTTTGACAATTGTAAAAAGGTATAATACGTGATAAAAAATGTTATTTAAATATTAGTTTCCCGAAACTTTCAGTGCAGCCCTCGTAGGCCTCCCCTTTAGACTTCCATAAGTACCTGTTAGAAGCGACCCGCATCCAGCGTTTTTCGGCGACCTTTGTCAAGTCGTCTGTCCATCTTGTAGGTAGACGTAATACGCTGTTAGCTATAGTCCTGACAAAATAGTACGTCACCCCAATGACAGTAGCAAGAACCTTTTATGTCATTTAATTTACTGTACTGGCATCTGCCAGCTAATAAATTTACTGCACTCACGACACGCACGCGCAATACAAAGTGATCAATTGGACGAAGTACCGACGAGTCGAAGTACAGTCAAGGGAAAATTGTCACCGGTCCATGATCTAAGTAAGTAAGTAAAAATTTAAGTTAATAAATTAAATAAAAAATTAGAAAAATCAATTAAAAATTAGAGTATGTAAAAACAATGTCTCTAGAAACATTTACTGGTTAAGACCTATACAATCGATAGATATTTAAATAGAAATTGTGTAAGTACGTTTATTTTTTAAAACAACCGGGTTTGATTCCCGAGTTGAGTTCAGGATTTTTTAAAATGAGTGAATGTAGTTTTTCTTATCATTAAAATGATGACATGGTTCCTAAGAACAGTTCTTTGTTTGTCTTATAGCTTCAGACTTTCCCATACTGACCGGTTTAAATTAGCCACCCTGTATATCAAAGTATATTTTAACCTATGTTCTTAGTCGCCTCTTTTATCTAACCTAAAAATGTGCTAAACGTGGCTACGAAACGTGGAAATGGTTTTATTTGTTACGATTCGTGTGCTCTACAAGGGGTATTAACAGGGGTCCATTCATATTGTTATTCATAAATACATACATCGCACTATTCCCAAATGAGGTAGGCAGAGCACAGACAAAACCATGCCCAGTGCCGAGTTCACGCTTTGCAACCATTTCCAGTTTAATCTAGGTTTAAAAACAAATGAAGAAGTTTATAATTAATAGTGACAGGTTTCTTGCCTGTTGCCTAAACCATACCTAAACCTGTTTCCTTGCTCGCCTCTTACGACATCCACGGAAGAAATAGAGAGGTATCTCTAAATTAATCGTAGATTTTTCATCGCGCGCCGCTTAGCCACCACAAAGCTGGACGCGTGGACTAAACAAAATGTTATTATTTAACAGTAAAAATAAAGTGAAGAGTAAATTGCTAGACGTTTTGCCCCTAGCTCGAAACTGAATCGCTTTGCACTGCAGGTATTTATTGGAAAACCTCAGATGACGGAATTACTTCTTTTTTTGCATTTCATTTTGATGGCTCGTAAATCTTGTACGACATTCAGATATTTCAGCTGCAGATACAAATGCCTTTAAGATTCTAATGTTTATAGTAACTTTAGATCAAGAAGTTTTCGTGCTTCTAAATTTTGAAAGTCCGATTTAAGCAAAACGGGGCAAGTAAGGAATTTGAGAGCAGTTGAATTATGAATGGGGATAGTAGGGATGACAAAGACGTTAAGAGGTTTTATAGATTACTGCCACCACATTAAATTTGTCATTTGTTGTAACTTAGTAAGTATCTAATGAGTGAGCGACTCGGTGGGTAGCACACAGATGATTCGTCAACTACTACTAAAAACTACTCTCAACGAAAATAAATAGAAGCAGTGTATTAAGAATTCTTAGTTAGAAAGAGTACCAAATCCTATCTCTTAAGCAATTTATTTATGCATTGTCAATGCCTTTAAAAGTAATTACCAAAATAATAATTATAGATTATTTTCAATGATTACTTAATGTTAATGCCTTCTTTAAAAACTTATATATTATTCAAGCATACATAGCGATCTATCCTCTTACTTCAAAAGTCTATCACTCAATACTAGTCGCATCGAGTATTACCGTCGAATTATGTTTGATAACCATACAATTTCCCCATACAAATGTAACAATGACGTAAAGAACAGCCTATCGGGTTCCAAACAAATTCCAATCAATTGAACCACCGACATTGGCAACTTTATTACAATCACAGTTACTCCGAGAAATGCACACCTTACACGATTTGCGTGGCCTTTGGGAAACAATTGCTTACCTTTAGAATACTGCGAACATTGTTGTTACATATTTCTTCTCCTAGACGGTATTGCCAAGTAATCACCTTTGACCGAAACAAGTTGAAACTAGTTCCACGTGTACAATCCTCTGTGTGTCCTCAAATAATAATAATAATAAATAAATATTACTGGACAATTTTTACACCAATCACCTAGTCCCAAAGTAGGCAATTTAATGCCTGTGTCACAGTTTAACGATATTCCATACAGTTACGAAACGCCTTTGATGTCGCGCGACGCCGCCGCGAGCGTAGGTACTTACGCTGTCACATGCAAATATGCTAGGGTTGTCACAAAACTGGAATTAAAACAATTGTGATTATTGAGGTTGCCGTGTGGTGTCGGGCTAGAATAAAACCTCTCCATTTCTATCGTGGATGTCGTAAGAGGCAACTAAGGAAATAGGTTTAGGTAGGCTTTAGGCGACAGGCTAGCAACCTGTCACTATTCTACCCCTACCATTTTTGCAAACCTAAAACCATACTAGAAGTGACTGCGAAGCGTAATATAATCATAATCATGGTTTAGTCTATGTCACGTTTCCTGTGCTCTGCCTATCCCATTTGGGAACACAGGCGTGATAGTATGTATGTGATTCTGATTATTACTATTCTGATGTAACCAATTCGTCATGTCATAATGCACATTACTTATTCATTCGAAAATTCATATTTACCTACATAATATGTTGCGCTACTAGATATTTACGTGAGACTATGTTTTTGGATGTTTTTAATCTTCCATTATAAAAACCTTTGACAAGCTTCTCATAAGTCAGCGATTAGCGCCTAGAAAGTAAGTAGCTAAGTACCTACCTATTTATTAATTCAATAAAGCCCATAATATAAATGAGTAGGTAGATAGACCTTTTCCCTGTCGTCTTATACCCTGCCTGCCCATGACACCCACGCAGTGGGATTGGAGGCAGTACCTACCTACAATAGAAAGTCTAGGACAACATTACACAGCATTAATGTTAAAACTTTGTTAAAATACCTAGGTAGTTTAATTTGCACGTTAAATTTTTTAAATGGTTCTCGAAAAAAAGAATACCTACCTACTTCTACTAAACTTATGTATTAGTCTGTGTTTGTGTCTGTATAGTTTGATTATGACACACATAAACTACAAGTCGTCCATGCTAGAAAAAATACTAGGTAGGTATAATAATCACACAATACTTAGTAAGTAGGTAATTAAATACATAGGTAAGTAATTATACATACATACATACATATTCTCACGCCTGTATTCCCAAGAGGGGTAGGCAGAGCACATGAATTCTAAAATTCAGCGCCACGTTTAGTAAGTAAGTAAGTAAGTAAGTAATTATTGGATGATATTTTGGTAGTGACGGTGTTGTGGGTATTTAGTTCCAATTTAAAAGTACACAAATGGAACAAAACCTACCTCACATCGCGAGGAAATTTAAGAAACTTTATATCCTTAATGGATTTCGATCTCCACGTAGTAGGTAGGTACATCCGTAAACAGAAAAGTTTGAGCGCGCCATTATATAAATACTTACGTATAATACTCAAAAACTGTAATGTATGTACTCAAATTACATCTATAATAATGTACCGATGATTCAGAAACAACAAACACGGCCGCGTCTGCCCTCCGCGCTCGGGCCCACAAGCTACGTTCAGCATGTGGGTCGCGGCCCGCGCCGCCCGACACCCCTCGAGTTCCCCTTCGTTGCTCTGCGCAAGTACATTCGTTGCGCTACTGTACGGATTATGCTGTGCCTGTGTTATGGGTACTAGACAACGGATAAACTTAATTATATACAGATAAACATCCAAGACTCGAAAGCAAACATTCGTATTCATCATTCAAACATCTGCCCCGACCGGGGATCGAACCCGGGACCTTAAGCTTCACAGTCAGGTTCTCTAACCGCTGGGCTATCCGGCCGTCAAATATCATTCAAATATCATGCAACATTTGATTTTTCACGGTCGAATCCTCAATTTTTTATGTAAACCCAAGGAGTCATCGCAAATGTTGACACCGTTTGTATTGAGAAGTTTAACTAAGAGTAATAAGATTTATTGCAATAATAATTACCACCTTTATCTTTGGATTCCGGAGAAAAAATAAAATGTTGTCTATTTAAATGTCTTATATTAAATGAAACGGTGTATAATTTCGCAGAGTTGAAGTGAATGAACGTAGTCTGACCAAAAAGAGCAGAAATTAAACGTGGGCCCCACTTCCTTCGTAAACGTAATTTTTTTGAGCCCGAGTAGGTCTAGTAACAATTTTGTTCGTTTCCTACACTTTTTGGCTAACCGATTTTAAACAAAAAAGGAATGTACGAATTGTACGAGTGAATGCCAAAATTTCATTTTCGCTTTGGGAAACACATCTTTCAATAAACACAAGCAGTATAAAGTTTCGAGCACATAAAGACAAGCTACGGTAACTGCCAAACTCGAAGTTATTTCGGCCATAGCAAGCGTGAACGCTCGGGCGGAGGTTAAACAGGGCAAACGAGGTGGGTCCTAAAGGTTAAAACCCCAGGTTAAACTCTTAGTTAAACTTCAAAGCCAATTACCGGCTCGTTTAGTGATAAAGTTATCAGACAGGCGTTAGTTAACTACGCTTTTGTTTATCTGTTGTTTGTATGGAATGCTGGTTCGTTGCACTTCCTATTGTTTTCGAATTAAGCTATCTTAATCACTTACTAATTGTCTGAAGGTAACCGTGACGGTTACTGATAAGTTGTTTTTACTATTTTAAAAGAGACAGTATGGTTTAGAGATTAAATATCTATGTTTTCTATTATTAAAACGAACGTTAAAAACTTTTTGTTTGCAGATTTTTGTTGTTTTCTTTTACATACTATAAGAAAGACATATGAGCAAATGAGTCACGTGATGGCTACGTTTGTTACTGTTTATTATACATACATACATGCTTATTACTTAGTTCCATTTGCACGATTATTACATTTGCGTTATCTTTTGATCTCTTCATACATGCTCGTCGAATTCAGGTAAACTTGACCGGGCCTTTTTCTAACACGTCTCCGATTCGGTCACGGAACGTTCGTCTAGTTTAGGCTTTCCCCTCCCAGTAAATCAATATACACTCTCTATATCATTTAAATTGTTTATTTTAGCATCTATTTAACATGTGTGGTGCCGGGTTAGAATAGCACCTCCCCCTTTCTTCTCGTGGGTGTCGTAAGAGTCGACTCTGGGAAAGGGTTAGTGTATTGTGGGCGATGGGCTAGCAACCTGTCACTGCAATATCACGTTTAACCATCTTGTTACCCTGAAATTGCTAAACATGGCACAGGATTTTTGAATTCATGTGCTCTGCCTACCCCTCTTGGGAATACAGGCGTGAGAATATGTATGTATGTATGTATGTTTAACACGTTCAATTACAGTCAGACGCTCAGTCATTTCAATCATTGACAGAGAATCAAATTGGACTTACACTTTTATTCAAACTTGAATTCTTCCCAGTGTGAGCACCTAATCACGTGCAATGAAAACGGATAACTTTCCTTTAAAAGTAGTATATAATCCGCGCCTTTTCATTGCTTGTTATTGTACTTGCGTATTATTTATTTCTGGGGTTTAGCGATCTGGAAACACCTTACCATTCATAAATCAAAGATACACATTGTTCAGTAGGTATGTACCTACTATTTAACACTACGACGGATCAAGACATTTCTAAAAACAACAGTGACCTTCAAGAACAATACTCCAGTTAAATAATTGCCATTTCAACTTGAAAATACAGATACATTCATGACTTAGGTACATTACAACCATTCATAACCGACACCACAATCCATCTTTGTCTATTTCAATAAACAAATAGAATTATTGCAAATATCTGTACACTTCAGAATCAGTCTTCTAAGCTTAGCGTGCCATTGTAAGATTTAAAAACTGCTCCTATCTTACGGTAAAGCCATTATTCAATAGACTACAGCTGTAG
This sequence comes from Adoxophyes honmai, assembly GCA_005406045.1. Lineage (NCBI taxonomy): Eukaryota > Metazoa > Arthropoda > Insecta > Lepidoptera > Tortricidae > Adoxophyes > Adoxophyes honmai. The sequence goes on from BHDV01037119.1 coordinate 102,179, forward strand.
TAGAAGAGAAAGGTATGTATCCAGTAGGAAAAAAGTGGTAGTTAAGACCTTTTGTGTTCAGTTTACGCGAGTTCAGAATCATAAATCAATCGAAACTGCGGAGTTTAGGTACGTCTATAAATTAGAATCACTTTCAAGTTGTGTCTAAAAGCGAGAACCAAAAAATGTCTTGGGAATTTGAGTGATATGTTATCTAAAATTTGTTTCTACAGTGTGAATGTGTATTTCTATTCTTACTTTTCTGTTTATGTTACAAAAGCGAAAAGAACCTTGAATATTTGCCTCTCTGCTTGCTTGTTCATTGAAAAGTCACACAACCATACACACATCAACTTAATTTAATAAAGTAAAATTAAAAGTTATAATTAATTAAAGGAACTATTTTTGAACAGTCGAGTTATTATTATCCGTGCAACATCTATTTGGATCATTTTAAAATAAGATGGCATTATGACATACCATGCTAAATACTGTCAAGATGACATAATTTAGATAATATTATGTTTTTTTTCTTAACAATAGGGACACAGGATATATTTCACGCGTCACGCCAGCAATCCCTAATGGGGTAGGCAGAGCACACAAAACACTACTACGTAAACAATATCATGCCTATATCACGTTTTGAAGCCACTTTTGTCATAATTTTTAGGGTTCAGATTAAGGTGTAGAGGTATAATACTTACCGACTGCTGCCTTTTCCCTAAAATATACCTTAAACTTAGTCACCTCCTACGACATCCAAGGTATGTATGAATGGAGAGACGTTTGCCGCACCGGATCTCTTTATGTTTGAGATCTATTTTTTGAACTGCAACTGGCCTTTCCAGCTATAGTTCTGACCACAGACTTATATCGAAATAGATACATAAAGAAGAAAAAGATATATAAAGCGTGCCACGTTTTCTCTACCTACAGTAATGTCACATGAGCGCTTTATGATGGGAATTGACAGTCCGAGTGAAACCGATTCAAAGGTGACGCCGCCTTATTCAAGTTGTCCTGTTTTTAGGCAGTTAAATCTAAGTGGTACAAAAGTAAATAAAATCGCGTCAAAGGAAGAGCATTGCACTCCCTTTTGGCTCTCTTTTGGCACGCGAAGTACATACACTTGAGTCATCTGTTTCGATATGTCTGTGGATCTGACAAAATAGCACGACACCCCAATGACAGTAGCAAGAACCTTTTATGTCATTTAATTTACTGTACTGGCATCTGCCAGCTAATAAATTTACTGCACTCACGACACGCACGCGCAATACAAAGTGATCAATTGGACGAAGTACCGACGAGTTGAGGTACAGTCAAGGGAAAATTGTCACCGGTCCATGATCTAAGTAAGTAAGTAAAAATTTAAGTTAATAAATTAAATAAAAAATTAGAAAAATCAATTAAAAATTAGAGTATGTAAAAACAATGTCTCTAGAAACATTTACTGGTTAAGACCTATACAATCGATAGATATTTAAATAGAAATTGTGTAAGTACGTTTATTTTTTAAAACAACCGGGTTTGATTCCCGAGTTGAGTTCAGGATTTTTTAAAATGAGTGAATGTAGTTTTTCTTATCATTAAAATGATGACATGGTTCCTAAGAACAGTTCTTTGTTTGTCTTATAGCTTCAGACTTTCCCATACTGACCGGTTTAAATTAGCCACCCTGTATATCAAAGTATATTTTAACCTATGTTCTTAGTCGCCTCTTTTATCTAACCTAAAAATGTGCTAAACGTGGCTACGAAACGTGGAAATGGTTTTATTTGTTACGATTCGTGTGCTCTATGTTTTGTTTTAGCAAGTGGAACAAAGTGGTCTCTGCCGACCCCTGTGGGAAAGAGGCGTGACGGTATCTATGTATGTATGTATGTATGTATGTTTTGTTTCCAACTGTACTACCAACATATTATGTATGTCTACTTAATTCGATCACAAGTCATGTGACATTTCGTGATCTCACTTTGTTGTCTCTCTGATCATAGTAATTACAGTCCAGTTCGGATGGCGAGTATGTTAACTTAATAAGTCGGTGTTTAATTTGGCCGTGTTTACTTTGTCCAATGACATGAGGCAGTGGCGGCGAACCTTTAGATACGTGCCATTTTTTAACAAGCAGTATAAACAGTAGCTATCACATGCCATCAAATAATTAAGGCTTATTCATATTATCGAAAAAAAAAACTTAAATGGTATTTAAATACTGTACATATACGCACGCCTATGTTCCCAAGTGGACTAGGCAGAGCACATGAAACGTGACATAGACAAAACCATTATTATGATTATATCACGCTTCGCTGCCACTTCTAGCATAGTTTTAGGTTTGCAAAGATGGAAGAGGTAGAATAGTCAGGTTGCTAGCCTGTCGCCTAAAGCATACCTAAATCTATTTCCTTAGTCGCCTCTTACGACATCCCCGGAAGAAATGGAGAGGTGTTATTCTATCCTGACAGCACACGGCATACGTGCATATGTACGGCATAGTGACATACGTGTAATTTTTTAACAAATAGTAAAAACAGTAGCTATGACGTGCCGTAAAAAAATTAAGGCTTATTGAAAGAAAGAAAGAAAGAAAGAAAGACATTTATTGGTACAAAATTTGACACAGATTTTAACCTAAATAAACAACAACTTAACAATTATGCATGCAATAAAAAAGAAAGAAAAAGGTTCACGTTTCCGTGCCAAATAGCACCAAAATTATTGGTATTATCGAACAAAAATAAAACAAGATGGTATTAAGTTACTGTTAATTAAAATCTAAAAATACAAGGATTCATCTAGATAAATTCGTCTCCGATGCAATTTGGAACGCGTGCCATTGGTTTGCCACCCCTGACATGAGGTCTCGTCCAATCGACGACGGATTGACAGATGGTAGTCATTAACCTGTTAATTGTACTTTACTTTGTAACTGTGTCGAAAAAAAAGATCTAGTTATCATAGAACATTCGGTTTACTCTAACTGGGTTTACAATAACACCTTTTCATTTCTTCCGTGGATGTCGTAAGATGCGACTAAGGGAATAGCTTGAGGTAAATTTTACGCAGGCTAACAACCTGTCGCTATTATATCTGCCGCCTTACAGCCTAAAAAAGTATATGCTGGAAGTGGGCACGAATCTTGAAATAGTCATCGTTTTGTCTATGTACCGATTTGTGTGCTCTACCTATCCCATTTGGGAATACAGGCGTGATGTATGTATGTATTAAAGTTTTGCTAACGACCTACACAATCGATATTCGAATAGAAATACAGTTAGTTTTATTTTTCAAAGCATTCAGTTTTTTTAACGTAAGAATACAGTATTTCTTATTGAAATCAATGACATAGTTCCTAAGAAATTTCTTCTTATGTCGTATAGTTTCACACTTTCCCGTACTGACCGATCAAAATGAGCCACCCTGTCAAGAATGTATAAATTCGAGGGCTCTGCCTACCCTCTTTGGGTATACAGGTTTGATATTTATGTATGCGTCAAAAACTTTTAGTACTTAATCTACCAACCACACCTTTTAGGTACAGTGAGTAATAAAACATTTTACGTCATTATAACGTACAATAATAATTGACATTGTCTTCGAGTTTAACGACCCTACGCAAGCACTGAAGTTATCCACCAAATAAAGATAATTAAATTATTTTCCTTTAAAAGTATCAAAACCATAGCATTACCATACAATGGCTGTGGCAAATTGGTGAAGTACAAACTGCATAAGTAACGACGGTTAAAAGTGTCTTCAATGGTGAATGGTAATCGGTGAACGAATGAGGAATGATAGAGTGAACGGCTTCTTACCACTTGACCGAGAGCGACTTTGAAACAACTGCCGATCACTTAAAACTGCCATGTTTTTTTGATGTTCATTACGCGCTCTAATTGATACTCAATAATAATCCTGTGTGATGTCGGGATAGAATAAGACTGCTCCATTTCTTTCGTGGATGTCGTAAGAGGCGACTAAGGAAAGATTTGGGTAAGCTTTGAGCGACAGACTAGCAATCTTTCACTAAAATGAAATAGCCGTTATCATGGTTTTGTCTTTGTCACGTTTCGTGTGCTCTTTCTCCCTGGTAAGGGAACAAAGGCGTGATTGCATGTTGTTGTATCTATGTAATAACTTCGACTTGAATAATAATTAAGTACGTCATTTGCGAATGTCGTAACAGACGACTAATTATTTTGTAATTGAAAATTTCTTAAACTCTCATCTTCATACCCCATGACCCAGTGCATTTCGCGAGATCCCGATGATAGGTCACGACACGAGTGTGATCCAAATATGTCGAGCTAACCTCCATGACAAGACGTGAGTGTATCCGTGTTATTTCACTATGAGTGAGTCTCAGTGCATTTTGTGTTTAAAGATTGCTTTAAATGATTCAAAACGTAAAATACCTAAATCTAACGTTTTGCCTTTGTAAAGTTTTGCGTGCCTTTGGAGAAGACAGGCTGTCTAAGCATATTGAATATGTGACTCAAACACGCAATGTATAAAGCTTTACAGATTTAGTCGCTCACCAAATTGTTAACGGTTTTTCGTATTAGAATTCTGGATGGACAGTCGAATTCTTTTAGAGCTTGCTCGTTGAAAATTAAGTGATATATCATTATGCGACACGAAGATTATTGGTCAGTTTGAATTGCAGTGGACAATGGGTTTGAAAAAACGCATTTGAATATAATGTTGCTAGGAGTGAGTTGTAAATCTAGCGTCTAAGCGCAGGCAGACAGACAGCTATAGAACTCAATTAATTTGTATGTACCTATAGGTACGTTCGGCGGTCGCTCTAGGGATGTAATAAGATATCTTATGGCGTATTTAATATTAAGTATACAATTTTGTCACAGAACATATCTAACGGCGGTTTTGCTTTGATTGACGTAAAACAACGTAATCAAGTTCAGCTTAATTTTCTATATCAATATTTAGGTACATTCATAGCCAAATCCAAGACTATTTCACAGTCACTTGTAGTATCCTTTTAGGTTTAAAGATGAAAGAGATTTAACTGTGACAGGTTAATAACCTATCGTTAAAGCATACATACATACATACATACAATACAATCACGCCTATGTTCTTAAATGGGGTAAGCAGAGCACACGATTTGTTTCAAGCATATCGTAACCTATTTCCTAAGTCAACTACGACACCCACGGAAGAAATAGAGAGGCTTAAACCTAAACCAGACACCACACAATAAAATTATATTCATAACCTCCTTGAATGGCCTGTAAAGTTTTAACCTCTTAGTACTTTCAGCAATCTGAACTTAGTACTAAGACTTCAGATCAATACATTGTTAACGTCCCGAAAGTACAGTTCGCGCCGTATATTTCCCCAGAGTGGTACTGTCGCGGATATAAAGAAATATCTCTCTGAGTGCGTTTCGTCGCGCTGCTCGGTGTACGAGGACCGCTGGGTTTTGATACTTGAATTGTTTAAATGTTTTAAATACCTACAGTTTTTGTTGTTGTATCGGATTTAAAATGACACCAGTTCTCTTAATTTTTTCCGTGCATGTCGTAAGAGGCAACTAAGGATATAGGTTTAGGTATGTTTAGGCGATGGGCTATTATAGCGACCTGTCACTATTCTACCTCTTCTATCTGTTGTTAAACCTAAAATTATGCTACAAGTGGCTGCAGATGAAATAGTCTTAGAGTTTTTATGTCACGTTTCATATAATTTAAGGGACTGAATGAATGTTATCTTAGATGGGTCATTCCACGACCAAGGCAGTTTTGCGTGACACTCCGAGGCATAATTTCATTTTATGTTAATGTGTGTTTTTATGAGTAAATCGAATAATGCTTCACATCTCAAACGTTTTGCAAAAAGAGGCATCACTTTGAACCTTTTAATTATCGAGATAATTAAATTTTCTTTTTTCATATAATTCGGTAATCACCCAAGCAAACAATATTGGCATAAAATCATGTTTATTGATAGATATCACTAGACTTTTTATGCTATACATTTATAGCCTTGAATTATAAACATCTTAAGTAATAGTATAATAATTTTAATTAATGATAACCATTGATAAAAAAAAGAAACGTGAAATTAATATTTTTTTATTAGGTATATTTTTTTTTGTGTTGCACAGAGTAATATTCTCAATCAAGGGAAGCATTATTTAAAACTTATATATTTTACAGTGATAACTCAATAAATGACCAATATAGTTATTACCACGTCTATAAAACCGCGGAGATCACTCAAATTACGGTAATCACCGTCGCGGTAATCACGTGAGCAATTTAGTTTTTAATTAATTACTTCGAAACGGTTATTGATAAAAACTCAATATTTTTTGTGTAAGTAGTTATAACACTGTTTAATATGTCAAAATAATCTGAGTTAAATATATTAACAGAACATGCGAGAAAAAAATAATATGGTAATCACTTTTAACTGTGACAAAAAATTCGTGTTGTTTTCTTTCCTTCGTGATTCGGTAACGACACAATAAATCACAGATTCACACTGTTTAGCCATCGCGGCGTGACAGACTCTTTCTAGGAACGTATCGAGGATGTCTCTCGGAGTATGCGTTTGAGCAGTACGACGCGTTTTATGGCCGAATTTGGTCAAGACGCAAAACTCGGGACACTTTTTAAAAATGGCTTTAAAAATAAACCAATGTAAAAATAATTATTTAGGCAATAGGATTTAATTTATCATGTAATTGGCTTGCTGTGAACAACAAAAACTTACAGTTTCCGCGTTTAGGTTTCGAAGTATATGTCATCAACTAACAAATTTTGGAGGTGGGACAAGGCGAAAATGTAGACTCCACTGACTTTCGATTTTTGTTTCGCGCATTTAATAACAAGAATATACTATTGTTAGACTTATTTTGAGCAGAATAAAGTGTGAATTACGTAAGATATTTTTTTTATAAGGTTATCTGTTAGAATTTGGATTTCACAGGCACTTGAACTTGAGAACACGAAAAATCGTACGGCTGGAGAACGGCCCAGATATTCTTTCTTATACGATATTTCAAAGATGTATGTTAAAATAAACGGCTAGCACGACAACATATAACCCTTAATTCCCAAATGGGTACGTAGCTCACTAAGTGATGTAAATTACAAATCGGTATATTTTCTTTGGAGGCCCCTTTTAGCAACGAAAAGTCAAGTAAATTAACAAAATAATAGGTATTCGTACAAGTTAGCTAAATACAAACATAAATGATCGCATCGGCATTCAAGTAATTGCGTTCGTAAAAGACACAATTCGAAGTGAAATTATGATGTCACTTTAGTTTAAAAGTAAACTCAATGAAAAGTGACTTTTTGTTTAGAAGTATGAACCTTCGAAATATTACGACAGTAATATAAAACAAAACACACTTACACAAAACATCACGCCTTTTACTCCTAAAGGCAGTAAGCAGAGCATGCGAAACGTCCCACAGGCAAATTCCGGCCAAATTTACATTTCGGGCCTCCTTAGACAATAACAGAAGTTAACTACGTCTCAGTCAAGAAGTAGGAAGCAGTGTAAAAAGTAGTTAAAAAGCAGTTAAAAAGCCAACAATAATTTTATCAAGTACCAACACTTCTCGTGCCCACAACAACTGAAAAAATCCATTTCAGCTGAGCCAAGAGATGCTATAAGTAGGATTTGGCGCTTGGAAATCCTGCGAAAGGGAAAGCAAATGTGCCAGAGAAGGATAGAAGATATCGAGTAAACGAATGTACATAGCTTACGTACATAGATTGGACATTAAATAAAAGTGGTTCACAGATAGCGGACTTATTGTGCGACTGAGATGGAGGTAAGGGTGCGACTGCATTGTTGTTGCTAGGTAGGTTTGGTGATGGATGGAATGGTAGGTACACGTGGATGTTACAGTTCTGGGTTCTTCAGGGGACTTCAAATGTCTCTTAAGATTTTTATCACAAAAAGAGTAACTAACTTAAAATTTGAATTAAAAATTACTACTCAAATTAAATTTAGAGCTTGTAACAAATAAATAACCACACAAAAATCAGTTCAACCTTTTCAACTGTATAGATTCAAGAAAAAAAAAGCCATGGTAGTCCAGTGGTGCGTTCCAAGCAGAGAGTCATAGGTTCGAATCCCAGGCTCTAACCTCTGAATTTTTCGGAATTTATGTGCGAAATTGAATTTGATATCAATTACAATCTTATTAAAGTTAAATGACGAAGTAACTTCATAGTTTCCGATCAAAATCAGGCTTGGGTGGGAACTATAGCCCAAGGCCTTTCATACTGAGCGGAGGTCTAAGCCCAGCAGTGGGGCGTATTTACGCTAGATTCTTATTATATCATATTCAACTTTTTAAGAGCTACAGTACCACACACTTGCGTAAACTATTTTTTGACTTTGAAGAGCATTAAGCCACACTATTCTAAAAATTATAAGCCACGAATGCCAATCATGTCGTGACACAACGAAGAGGTCCTACAATGCACACTCCGCCTAAGGCTAAAAAATAAGCAAGAATTCGTTCATGAATACAAATTTGCTTGGTACCTACTGAATCCTCGTTTGTGCTTATTTATGTCTGGATTGCCTTAAGTGGATTGAAACTAGCCGCCGTTGTTGGGTCGAGTTATCCGGGCCATATTGATTTTGCTTTAGCTGTTGATTAGAAGAGTTTTTGAAACTTTTTGGGCTTAAAATTCCATTTTGATGTCTCTTGGGTTACCTTTACATAAGATATTTTTGAGGATCTACATTCTTATTAACCCCGTGTGGTGCCGGGTTAGAATAGCACCTCCCCCTTTCTTCCCGTGGGTGTCGTAAGAGTCGACTCTGGGAAAGGGTTAGTGTATTGTGGGCGATGGGCTAGCAACCTGTCACTGCAATATCACGTTTGACCATCTCGTTACCCTGAAATTGCTAAACGTGGCACTGGATTTTCGAATTCACGTGCTCTGCCTACCCCTCTTGGGAATACAGGCGTGAGTATATGTATGTATGTATGTATGTACATTCTTATTGAGTTGAGTCAAATTTTTTGAGCTTCAAATTTCATTTTGTCGTCTCCTGGGTTACCCAGTAAGTGATGTTCGAAAATTTCAATGCATATCAAGTCGTTTTGAGCTTAGAATGCCTTGTTGGTGTTTCCCAAGTTACCCAGTATGTTTGAGGATCTACATTCTTATTGAGATGAAACAAACTTTTCGAGTTTAAAATACCATGATGTCTACTGGGTTACCCAGCAAGTTATGTTCGAAGATCTTACTTATTGAGTCAAATTTTTCGAGCTTAAAGTGCCGTGTTGGTGTCTTCTGTGTTACCCAGTACCTAAGTGACTCTAGGATCAAAACTCTTATTGAGTCGCAATTTCTTGAGCTTAAGGTCTCATGTTGGTTGTGTCTTCTGGGTTATCCACTGAGTGACGTTTTTTGAGTGAGAAAAACATAAAATTACTAAATTTTGAAAGAAAGGCGGCAGCGAAAAGTTGAGTCATCAGAGTGGGAAAACAAACCACCCATAACATAATCATAATCACTTTTTGCGGGTGTCGGGTAAAAACAAACGTAAAACAAATGAACTCAACTCTTTATACAAATTCATCGGATCGTTGTAAAGCATAAATATTCCATGGAATTTGACGAAAACATTTCTGTGGGCTTCCTTCGCGTAATTACGTCAAAGTTATGGAATTGACGCAACGAATTTTTGAAATTATTTGGAAATCATGGCAGAGTTATTTGTTTGTGGATTGTTTAATGTAAAGTCTTTTAGAGATAATAAAGCTGGTGAAAGCAAATCTATGATTTTAATATCCTTTTTTATAATTTATCGTAAATGAAGTGTAAAAAATTTAAACTAAAAAAATAGATAATCCACGTTTTAAATCATGAGTGATTATCACGAAACTCAAAACAATAAAGGAAAAAAAACGGCCAAGTGCGAGTCGGATTTGCGGACGAAGGGTTCCATTCCATTGCCTAGGTAAATGAATGGTAAATTGCGATTTACGATTTATGATTAAAAACGATGACATGATTCCTAAGAAATCTTCATCTGTTTCAGACTTCCCCCTACTGATCGTATTTAGATGAATGATGAGTTTAGATGACAATGTATAAACTTTATTACGAATAAATAATACTAAAGAACTATCGCGAAGCTATTAAACTAGTTTAGTAATGAAACATTCCTTTCCACAATAATCTCCCCACTACTGGCGTAAAACAAAAGACGGTCGGCCATTAACAAAAGTTACAAGTCAAAGTTTTGCAATATCGCAACGGACTCTTCATTCATAAAAGGCGGGTAAGTTGTCAGATTTTTTACTTAACACTTGGATGGTTAGGCCGTTGGGTCGCAGAAATGTTGGTTTCATTTTATTTTAATCATGTCTTTTGGTATTTATTGTCACTGTGTATGTAACTCTGCCCAAAACAAACCAGACGTAATAACGAATACAAAACAATACACGAGTAGAAAGGCGAACATATTCCTTTAAGGGATCTTTTCCTGCTGACCATCGAGCGATTGAAAAAATATGTGAAATTAGAGTAGACAGTAAGAAAGTTCAAAAAGAAACAATATTTACCATAAACACAAAATAAACAAGGCGACAAGCTGTACCACAGTACCTGTATAGTAACCTATCACTGTAGTCTACCTCTGAACTTAAAGCCTAAAAAATATGCTAGAAATGGCTACGTAACGTGAGACAGTCATGATTTTGTCTATGTAGTGTTTCGTGTGCTCTGCCTACCCCATTTGAGTCAACAGGCGTGATGTAGGTAGGTACTACGTGTAATAGATTAAAGAAGTATAGCAGCGGCAAACTAATGTCGCCTACAGCATACCTGAACATATTTTCCATATCAAGTAAACTCATAATATAGTATACAGTGTATGGACGCCGGTCTCCTTCTCTTTGAACGCAACGTTAGTTACCATAAAGTATAAAACGGGTGTTGCCACATTCCATTTTTTCCGGAGTTTTCGAAGTTATCAAACACCAAAACAAGTTAAGTCCGCAAAAGTTTAATATTTGAGCGACGTTGCACGAAAAGGCCAGCTCGTTTTTATAAAGATAGGTGGTTTCATGTTCAAATGTTGATACGAATCTAGATTCAACGATTGTGTTTATTTATTGCTTGCATTTATCGCGTAATTTTATAGCCGAAATCAGTCTAGACTGAAGGCTCATATATTCTAGATATTCTGGCGGAATGCTAATAGTCTGGGACTTTGCATTAAGGGTTAAGTACTTACCGTAAGGTTGGGTTCTTTTACCTTGGCAAGGTTAAGCCAAAGATACATACATACATACATACATACATATTCTCACGCCTGTATTCCCAAGAGGGGTAGGCAGAGCACATGCATTCAAAAATCCAGTGCCGCGTTTAGCAATTTCAGGGTAACCAGGTGGTTAAAAGTGATATTGCAGTGACAGGTTGCTAGCCCATCGCCCACAAAACACTAACCCTTTCCCAGAGTCGACTCTTACGACACCCACGGGAAGAAAGGGGGAGGTGCTATTCTAACCCGGCACCACACGGGAAGACCTAAGACTATACCTACTTAAAAGTAGCTACAAAACGTGAAATGGTCACGGTTTAGTTAGACATTTACGTTTCATGTACTCTGCCGACCCATGTGGAACATAGGCGTGACTGTACGTATGTATGTAAATATTATAAATACCCGTGCTATTTTTTTCCGAGTCTAAAGCACCAACAAAAAACTTTAATTAACACGTTTCCTCCAACAAAGTTTAATTTTATACAACAATTTCCACGTTCCCGCTTTTTCCGTTACATATCTTTCCTCCCCCTAACTCTTTGGCGTTTTTCCGATATACCCAATAGTAAGCATGTGAGGGGGCGGAGCCATTTTATTGCGAATTCTTTTGAGACGTATTCCTACTTTAAAAGACTTCTCTGCGTAAAAGCAACTGTACTGACTGGAATTTAAGGAACTCTTTTCAAACGTATGCTATGTAGGTGTATTCAAATGGTATGTGGAATATGTTAGATACTTAATTTAAATGCTACTAACTGAGCGTTAAGTTGAAATGAATTTGTAACTTCTTAATCATTTTCTCTTCTCGAATGTTCCGTTCGATCGCGTTTTTTAAAGGATGTGCTAACGCAGTAAGGAGCTATTTTATTGGATTTGCAAGTTTATTTCTTGTACTTCAGGATTTTTTTTGGCAATGTAATAAATATGTATGCATGAGTAAATGCCTTGTTATATATTTACTAGCTCTTGCCCGTAATTACGTCTGCGTTGACTTGTTTTATCGTAATCCCACGAGATCTACATATGTATTTTCAGGGTTAAAAAGTGGCCTGTGTCAATCCAGGGTATCGAATTCCTGCATACCAAATTTCATAAAAATAGTTGAGGTAACATACACACTTCTTCTTCTTCTTAATGTGCCACTTCACTACTGAAGGTTGGCAGTCAGCTCCCCAAATCGGGCCCTGTCCATGGCGAGTCTGAACAACTTTACTCCTCCACGGTCCTGATGCCTGTCCACTCCCTGACGTTCCGGAGCCACGACAATCTGCGTCTCCCGACCCTGCGTTTACCAGCTATTTTTCCCATCATTATTGTTAACTATGATTATTATCATTATTGTTTAACTAGAACGTTCTATGAGAATATGTATGTATTGTTAAACTTATGTGATGTAACAATATTAGTGTGATGTCATGTGACATTTTGCGGGCCGGCTTTAGAGCGTTCTAGTTAAAGCTCTTTATTTCGTTCGTATGTCGTAAGAGCTAATAGGTTTTGGTATTTTCTAGGCGAGAAGCAATCTGTCACTATTATACTTCTATTTATGTTTACGCGGGACTTAATCACGGTAATTTTTAATTACCTCTCGATGTTTCGGCCGCGTTACAGTGACCACACGAGTTGACTCCACTCAAGTGAGTCCAGTGAGTCAACTCGTAACCACGGTCGCTGTAACGCGGCCGAAACGTCGAGAGGTAATTAAAAAATAACGTGATTAAGTCCCGCGTAAACATAAATATATGTGTGAGAATCACGAAAGTTTAAAACAGTATATTATACTTCTTTTATTTAATATAAACTTAAAAAAAAAGTTGTTAATCTCGAATATTTACCATTGGCTTTTGTTATTTTTACTTCCGAGTATATAATGTGTCTACCGGGCGGTTACAATCTCTGCCAATCGCTTAAAAAAAAAGATGCGGTAACTCACAGCCACTTCTAGCGTATATTTTATTATTAATTCTAAAACTACAACACGCAAACATCCTTGTACCAACAAAAGCAGGTTAAACCTCTATCTTTTTAATTTAAAATCTCGAGGCACAAACCCTGTTTCATTATTCCTACATCGTCACGTTCAATCTTGCTAAAGAGTGTTTTATTAAAGACGTGTTGCCTTCCTTATGAGAAATTCTTTCTTTGACGCGCCTTTCGATTCGTTCTTAGTGAACAAGTTTTATTAAAAGGATGTGGAATGGCTTTGTTTGAGTATGTTAACGGTTGTGTACTTAAAAGGTTGAGAAATTCAACTAAATGGGAATTAATTTTAGCTAACAGATAATAAGTACACCCTGTATTTTGCCTGAAATTGACCGATAATATTTTAACCAGTGCTCAGTGGGATGGCACACCTGACCAAATTTAAAACTAAGCATCATGTACGGAATGGCCATTCAACGTGACATTGTTAACAATAGGGATTTGTCAATTTTTGAAATTTATTTTTAATCAATTCTTCACTATGTAATAAACACGATATATTAGTATTTCCGGGTTATTGTCTGTATTACTATAGAAAATAAAAATTAAAGTTAAAATTCTCAAACTCGCGCGAAAAGCGCTGTTTAGAAAATGGAGTCAATCACATGACGTCTGTGACGTCACAGACAAGTAAACAAAGGTGACAATCTGTCAATGAAACACTAAACACGTAGGCTTTGTCAACTTTGTTTACCTGCCTGTGACATCATCAATCAATCATAGAATTCACAGAGCGTTTCGGTCACAGATACAATACATTATTAAAGAAAATTAGAAAGTCAACGAACAAAATCCTCTAAAAATGCAAACTATTTTGATCAAAAGAAAGTGAAATATATTTCATTTTCCTATAATCTGTTGGATGGCCACAAATTATAGTTTATTGTTAATGTTGTCAAAGACCCTATTACCGCGTCAACAATTTGCTGCCGCTGCATGCGGTGAAAGCTTTATATCACTTTCATAGTCACTTGTATGATGGAGGTATTCTGAGAGCTCAGATCAAACAACTACTTCGCTTCTTTAACTTTGATCTGTTATTTTCAACAAAGACTTTTTTCCACGCCCTCGCGATATAGACTGTTTGTCTTGCCGTGTACACTTTCAACACACAACATATTTTCCCATCACATTAAGACGGTTATGTCAAATTCTTATTTGATTTACGAATGTTTAATTTTGTGATATTTGCTCGTGCGCCGCACTTTGCAAACAAGTAATGGTGTTTGAAAGCATTCGTAAGATTGTAATGTTTGTTAGGAACAGCCAATAGCATGCGGCCATATACCTATGTATTAATACATACATACGTCACGCCTGTACTTCCAAATGCTACACGCTACATACTCAAGAGTGACAGGTTGCTAGCCTGTCGTCTAAAGCCTATGCTATCTATATACGTAATATGTGTACTATAGTATCTTTAATCTATTTTCCCGTGTGGTGCCGGGTTAGAATAGCACCTCCCCCTTTCTTCCCGTGGGTGTCGTAAGAGTCGACTCTGGGAAAGGGTTAGTGTATTGTAGACGTTGGGCTAGCAACCTATCACTGCAATATCACGTTTGACCATTTGGTAACCCTGAAATTGCTAAACGTGGCACTGGATTTTTAAATTCATGTGCTCTGCCTACCCCTTTTGGGAATACAGGCGTGAGAATATGTATGTATGTATGTGTATCTATATACTTAATGCGTTTCCTTAGTCGCCTACTACGACATCTACGGAAGATATGGAAAGGTGTTATTGTAACCCGTTACCCGTCCTTTAGTTAGATGGAGAGATTATGGAGAAATTTGAGACACCCGTTTCCTGGTTTTTCAAATAATTAAACATCGACAAAGGAATTATAGATCATCAAAATCCGGAATGGAGGCTTGTGACTTGAAACTTCAAAGCTCATTTCTTCAACCTTGTCATTTTTTGTTTGTCAAAAAAAGAAGAAATACGTCAACAATATTTTTTGGTACTTTATCTGACGGACTACATAGTTTTTTAAATTATCTATCCAATTAGTAGATAAAATACGTTAAAACAACCCTCCCGTTCCATTAAACGCCGCGCAAACGTATCAAAGAAGAGCAAACAGTTTAAAACCAAGCAAAATATTCACAGTCATGGCCGTCTTAGAATATCTAATTTGCTGTCGGTAGTATTGACCGTACGGTTAATATTTGCATTGCGCTCAGCTACCAGGTACATTCCGCACTTTACAAATATTGTGAGTAGGCTTTGCGCCTTTCATTGCTTTTTTGCTGCCAGTACTCGAGTGGATAAACCGAAATTAGGAGTGGCTGAGTCAACAGTCACTCCTCCTCTTTGCGTGCTGCGTGTAATCGTGTGAATCCGTTTTGTCTGTTAACTGATGAACCAATGGAAACTTATGTCTACAAGTACTAAGTAAAAAAAAACTAGACAGATGGTTTTCGACGACTTCCCAATAGCTTCATCATCCAGCCTATATACGTTCCACTGCAGGGCACAGGCCTCCTCTTAGTATGAGAAGGCTTGGGCTATAGTTCCCACGCGGGCCCAGTGCGGATTGGGAACTTCACACACAGCATTGAATTGCTTCGTCGCTGTGTGTGGTTCCTCACGATGTTTTCCTTCACCGAATAGCTCGTGATAAATATCAAATTCGATATCGCACATAAATTCCGAAAAATTCAGAGGTGCGAGCCCGGGGTTTGAACCCACGACCCTCTTGAGAGGCCACAGGTCGAACCGCTGGGCTACCACGGCTATAACTTAACTTAACGGTGGAAACTTATGTCTACAAGTAACAAACAAGTTAAAAAAAATCTATGACTTACAAACATACTTACATAGATATTATCGCGCCTATATTCCCGAATGGGGTAGGCAGAGCACACGAAACCGTGACTACGACTACTTCACATTTCTTAGCCACTTCTAGCATAGTTTTAAGTTTGAAAACAGAGATGGAATAGTGACAGGTTGCTAGCCTGTCGTCTAAAGCATACCTAAACCTATCCTTACTCACCTTCACGACAGCCTCGGAAGAAATGGAGAGGTGTTACTCTAAACACAGAACAATACAGAACACAGAGTTCTGCAACAAATTTAGCTTCAACAACATAGTTTAGTATATGCATGAACTTTTATCTCGCCTCCCCTCCGGAAACGGAGATTCTAAAGACGATTCTGGCTCGATGCCCTCCAGTGAGCTAAGTTAACATTTAATCGATTTCATATTTGAAGTTGGTATTATTTTTGTGGAAAACATAACGTGACTTGTATGAAAAACCTATAACTCTACCTATTGTAACGCCTGTCTTTTTAAACAAACACAAAAACACTCCTGTATCACGAAATGGAATATGGAAAAGTTATACCTACAAACAAAATCAAACTCATTATTATTTCGCGTTTTGTAGCCTCATTCAGCACTTTTGTCCCGGGTGATGAATTTATTATGCATTAATTTCTGTTTAAAGTGGTATTTTTGTTGTTCACACAATACACACAAGCAAGCTGCCTGATGCGGGTACCTATTTGACAATCGATATCATCGATGGGAATTATCGGGGACAAAGTAGCCTATAACCTTTTTTAGCACTTAAACTATCTCCATACCAAATTTCCTCAAAATCAAAAATATTTGTCTACTACATTTTTGATTTTGAGGCAGATTGAAATATTAACGCTAGTAATCCCAAATGGGGTAATATCAAAACACACGAATCACAATAAAGACAAAACCACCATTTCACGCTTATCATAATTTATGAGTCAGTTTCCTAACAAAATCTATCTTAAAGTATCAAAACAGGTTAGTCATTGTGACAGCTAGCTCACCACCTCAAACGCCAAAAACAATCGAATCTCCAAAACAAAAGCCAACAAACGTCACTTCAATATCTCCATAAAGTAAAAAAGCGTACCCACCCATAATTACTCGCTGACCTACCCCAAAATCGATTCCCCAAAAATCTAATTACCAACGCCCCTTATTGATTATGGCGACCTTGTGAAAAATTAAGTCAAAGGTTGACCCACTTCTCCCCCTGTTAACACGTTCATTGCCAAGTTTGCATTTAAGAATCTAAGTGGGAGAAGGAAAAATCTTAATGAAGCTGGGACGGTTAAGATTGTAGCGCGAGAGGGCTTGGTACTTGAAGTCTTACGTTTAACTAAGGAGCTTAAAAAACCGTGTGCAATGTAATTCCAAATGCAAATTCCTGGTCACAACAATTACGACACGTCAATTCGATCTGCCGACGCACGTGCCTTTGAAAATAACATTATTGTGATGTATAGTATTATGAGGTAGTAAACCAAACTGTCGATTCATCGAAAATTAATGCATGTTTTTAGTATGTATAATTTTACATTAGTGTATGTTAGATTTATGACTATTTTTTAAAGTATGAAATTGAGCTGTCAATCTGTTGTTCCAATCTACTAAGTACCTACGATATATTCGCTAAATAGACTTTGAAGTGCTTGTTGTCAGAAGTTAAGTTTGTGACATCTCTTTTACTTGACGTGACTATTATGAGTAGGTATCATGTATAAGTGTAAGAATGTTTAGAGATTACTGACTGACTGAAACATTTCGATAAACTGAGCTACAGTTTAAATAAATTCTTCTTCGCAAGTACCAAAACGTCGAAGCTAAGCTATAATTAATAAAAAGAATTAAAAAGGACTTGGAATCAACGGTCGCGTGCCCCAGAGGCCAATGTCCTTTGGAGATCGCCCCCTCGCCTCCGTCCCTCTCTAATTAACCGTATAGCCCATAGCGCTGTCCCTCTCACCAAGGGATGCTAATATCGCGTTACTTAACATCCCTTTGGGATATTGTTCTGACGATTTCCCGATAAAATTAAGAATAGATATCTATTTTTTTACTCAAATAGCACTGAAAAGGACAGTTGGTGTACAAATACGTTCGCCTGCAAGAACTGATACGTTTTTAATGCGAACCGAGTTACAGTATGATGTACGACAAACGGGTATCCGATATCAGAACCGTGAGTTAGCAATAAAAGTAAAGCATGTCGAAAAATATCGTTAAGTAGCACACGCCCGCCCCTTAATATCTTCCACGCGGGTACACCCGGCGTCGTATCGGGGAATTTTCATCTGAATATTTTCCTTTCCCATTGTCGTTATCTGAAAAATATGTTTTTCGTACAGACGCCTCGAGTCCAGCGACGCAACTGCCTCTAAGCTCTTTGCAAAACTCAATCGTGACACCTCGATGTACAGTTCAAAGTGCGGACTCCGCGAAAAATGTCACGATACTCTTCGAGCTAAGAGAAAAAATAAGAACTCTTCGCCTTCGAACTTTGAACTCTAGAGTAAACTCTTAGAGTCCCAGTTTGCGTGGGTTACGCCCGGTGGACGCGACGGGTGGTAGGCGGAATATGGAAACCGGAAGCCGGGGGGTGGAGGGGTAAATGGACGGAAGAGAAGCGAAGGCAAATAACTTTGCCCTTCTGTACACATGTATAGGGAAGCGTCGAGGGTGTACAAAAATTCTCGTACCAAGTTCCACAATGAAACGTTGAGTATTTTCGTCATTTGTCGCCATAAAATCTCTCTGAGGAAAAAGTCTGAAACGTTTGCGCACTCGAGTTATGAGAGATATGTCGAGCTTCGAGAATTAGCGTAACTTTAAAGTACAACTCTATAGTTGTTTATGTGGATGATTTTTGTGTTGGAAATGAAACGAACAAATAGACAGTGGCGCGGGCTTCGCATGCACGAGGGTAATTTGTAAGCGGCGGCTCGAGCTAATTCGGCCGAGCCGTGCCGAGCTCTCGAAACGCCGCCTTATCGCCCGTAAAATCTTTACAAGCACAATTATTCGATCAGGTAAAAATTAAACTTACAAATTAAATCCTTGCTTAATATCGCACGAAATCCCTTTGTGGCGGGGAATTCTTTGGCAACTCGAAAATCAAAGGTTCGAACGGCGAAAGTTGGGTGCCCTTTGAGCAGTCGCGTTATTATTTTCTCAAGAACCTCTTTTATGTAAAAGAACGCTCGAGATGGCGAGGGTGGTAAAGGGAAAAATATGACGGAGAGTTAGTAGTGCGTCCCTTTTTTATTTTTGGGTTGGAGGGAGAGGGAAGTCGAGTCGAGTGGCTGTCGTGTCGAGTGCGCCATACACGGGCACTCGTTACGCCGTGGCCGGAGGCACGTCCTCCGTCCGTGGGAGGTTTTAGACAAGTATTTTATGAAAAATGTAACCGCCTTTGTGACAATGCTGGGAGCTTTTAAGCAATGCGACTGTTGTTAGCAATAATGAGATGAAAGTTGCCCCTGGTTTTTACGGCGTAACTTGTTTCGTGTGGGTTTGGGCTGTGCGTGCCCGGCTCGGCGTAAACCATTTTATGTTGTGCTCCTTAATAGGCGTTCTACATATAGCTTATTAACGGGGTATTAGACGTTCATTGAGTATTTTTTATGAGCACACTTACCTCCCTATTAAATTTATATGAAAGTATGTGAAATGTATGTGAAAGTAACTCTCAGATCTTGGGGTTCATTGCTGAATTCATTTGAATGAAATTCGGTGCCAAAATTGTGTGATTAACGAAAAAAGACGTAGGCTATCAAGTAGTAACTAGCTTAGATATTCTTACTATACTACGATCACAGCATTAAGAAGTTTAGTAAGCTGACGCATGTGACGTCATGCCTTGACTACATCGCACTATCGAACTTTTCAATTCGGATTTGCAACTGATAAAACATTAGCGAGAACCAAAGGGGATTCATCGACACTTATAATTATACCACAATTGTTGGAAAGCATTGCGGAAATACCTAAGCTAAGATGAAACAATATTGGCATACGTTTTGACATATAGCAGAAGACACAAAACATTACACACAAATCTATGACTCTTTCATGTTTCGTAGTTATTTTTAGCATACCTAATTTTAGGATTCACCATTAAAGAAAAAGATAAAAAAGTGAAAGATTGCTGGTTTGTTATTAGAAGCATACACACACGGAGATTTTCGTAAACCAACTTAAATCTTATAAGTACACGTAAATTTGACATTCGTCGGTTTATTTGACGTATTTGTATTGAGTGACGTAAGGTTAACAGCGGGTTAGGTTCAACTTAGTTTGATGCCCGATGATTCATAAGTATCAATCACAGAAACGCCCTGTGTTCATTAATATTTCTTGTTGAAGATAGATAGGTACCGAAGTGTAACTTTTGACTGCTTTAAAATCGATTTTGACATAGGTACTGCGGTATTGTTCCACAACTGGGCAGAACTTTACTTTAGATCTTCATAACTTCTTTTCGCACTATGCTTAGCCAATCATCCAAAACAATTGTAATCAAGTAGATGTACAAGTATCTAAAGACGCGAAATAAAAATAATAGTTTACATTACACCAACTTAAGTGGTGAACCTGAGAGGCGATGGCAGAACAATCTGGATTTTGTTTAACGTCCCTTGAGACTGCATACAATCGGGGTGCCTTGGAAACATGAAGACAAGCCAGTAGTAGGACATATTAACAAGCTCCTAGGATCACCTAGGCTGACCTTCCTAGCAATTAACGCTAATATTGCTATTAAGAAGTCAGATCAGTTCTGATGGTGATGGGCACCTCGCAGAACAGATGACAGTTGGGGCTCAAAAGTTCTGGAGTTTATCCATATTTTGCAGTAAAAGTTTTTAAACTCACGAGTTATATCTGTTAATCCAAAGTAATATGCTGATGGCCGGGGGATGTTTACGGAGATCGTTTGACGTGTGGAGCAATAACAGCAATAATAAACTCCGGAAGGACGGATATTTTCCTCTACGGATGTTGTTGAACTGGAAGAGCCAGTATTAATTTAATTATGCACAAACTTTCATTACGGCATCTTCATTTTATACAGTATCCCACTGCTGGGCACCTATGTCAGTATGAAGAGGGTTGGGCTATACAGGGTGGTCGGAAATTGATCTAAATATTTTAACTAGTGGTCGGGTATACGCATCTGAAAACCCCTGTGAAGTTTGCTTAGGTCTCAAATCACCTTGTATTGTTATACCCTATTACCAACATACCTAGATCTCAAAATAACTTGATGTCAAAATGGCTAAATCCCAAAATACCTATATTTTTTTCTCAAAACACCGGATTTTTAATATGACTTAATTTTAAAATAACTAAATATCAAAATACCTAAATTAAAGGTTATACTTTCATAATATGGTTTTCCTGTTTATCGCTGGCCACTTGTAACTATAGTACTATTATAAAGATTAAATGACATCAGTCAGGCAAAGATCATTGTAGCTACCTATTCATAGTATTTATAGTTAAACTGAATGAAAGCTTGTAAAAAAATTAGGTATTTTGAGACTGCGACATTTTGTCATTTCGGTGTTGAAGGAAATGTACATATCAATATTAAGTCGTTTTGGTACAGTCGAGTTCATTAATATCTGAGCATAACCAAGGTTTCAAATATATGTGTACATGGAAGGGTTCGTATATATCTGAGCAGATTAATGAATCAAAAATATCTACACAAATTATCTGTCATAATGATCTGAGCAAGTCTCCCAATAATATCTACACAACAGAAAACTCATTAATATCTGTACAAATGTTTTACAAAATTATCTGAGCAACTGAAAGCTCATAAAAATCTGCGCAATTGTTTCAATAATATCTATATAACAGAAAAGTCATTAATATCTGTACAAACGTTTTTCAAAATTATCTGAGCAACTGAAAGCTCATAAAAATCTGCGCAAGTGTTTTTTCAAATATTTATACACAGGTAGTGGTTAAAAATACGAGTATGTCTACTAAACTAACGTTTAATCCATTTTTGTGTGAACTAGTGCAGAAGTTCATAAATGCGTGAATTGAATTACATAGATAAAAAAACCGGCCAATTGCGAGTCGGATTTGGGCATGAAAGGTTCCGTACCATTGATTAGGTAAATGAGATGTACTTAAGATGTGGTTTACGTATATTACGTAGGCGTATTAATAATCATTTTTTATTTATGATTCTCTAATTTTATAAGTTAGGGGAAGGGATACATTTTGTCCTGAAAGTGTCTCTCGTGCAAACTATTAGTTTTAGAAAAAAGATAATATTAGAAACTTCCTTCTATATACCCCAACACGTGTGGGTACAGTGAAAAAAAATCAGTTTTAAGTATACGGAATCTCCAAAAGTTATTACTGTTAACTGGCTTCAAAAAAGGAGGTTCTCAATACGGCTGTATTTTTTTAATGTGTGTTACCTCATAACTTCTATATCTACGGGTTCACCAATATGGATAGTAAAAATGAATTAGTGCAGGTAAACAATTCGGTACCAGAATATTATATACCTACATCATAACTATTTTGTGTTTTTTGTGCTCTGAAATTCTGTGTTATCTATTACCAGTTAAAAAAAAAACAATCTATGCAACGCATACGTATTACGAATTCTATGTGATTGACAATAGAAAATGACTTAATTTACAATAATACCTAGTTTATTATTTTAAAAAAGGCAAGTGGCCAGTCGTAAACGTCGATTTAATTACATTACAACCGTTATTACCGTTTGAGGGAGTACTGGCTTGACAATTTGTCGTAAATTTTGGTAGTTGTATGTTCTGTCTGTTTATTGTATGTATTTATTATATATATTAGTTTATAGTAGTGATAATTATTTGTGTGTATTAGAATGTAATGTTTATGTATTTGGATTTATTTGCTTATTCTCACTTGTTTAGCTTAAGTAGTTTTAGGTTATACTTATGTATTCTCAATAACTTTCCTTTTTGTATGTCTACTCGTTTCCTCTTATCCTGTCAATCGCCCGAAGGTTAACTGGCAGAGATCCCCTCGGGGATAAGTTCGCCTTTGTACATTTAAGTTGTTGTCCTGTTCCTTGTTTTTTGTAATTGTTTTATGTACAATAAAGAGTCATACAATACAATACAATACAACCTCTTCAAGTCTATTGTGAATCGAAAGTAGCAAAAATGCTTGACTAGCCTAATGTCTCTTCTATGACGTCAAACTTAAAATGAAAGAGACAAGTATATCACTTGACAGGTCGGTACTCTTTTCGATGATTGTCATTTTTCAAAATTGGAAGTTTTGTCGGTTCGAATATTTGAAAAAACACTTGCGCAGATTTTAATGAGCTTTCAGTTGTTCAGATAAATTTGAAAAACATTTGTACAGATATTAATGAGTTTTCTGTTGTGTAGATATTATTGGGAGACTGATCAGATCAATATGACAGATAATTTGTGTAGATATTTTTGATTCATTAATCTGCTCAGATGTATACGAATCCTTCCATGTACACATATATTTGATACCTTGATTATGCTCAGATATTAATGAACTTGACTGTAATTGGACGTTTTCCGTCAAAGTCATTATGACTTTCGTTCTTTTTAATAATGCGTCAATTTGATATTTAGGCATTATGGGATCATGGCCATTTGAAATTTAGTCAAATTAGTTAATAAGGTATTATGGAATTTGGTTTTAATGAACCCTAAGCTGAAGTTATACCCCCGAATTTTCACGTATCTTTTTACGAAGACCTGAAAACATTGGCCTGTTTTTTGTACTCCCGCTCTTAGTCAACTGGGAAACATTGCAATGTCAAACGATTGCAGACGCGTACGCGCCGACTAACTACCTAACTTGCGTACGGGACGTAAGGTTCATCATCATCATCATCAGCCTATATACGTCCCACTGCAGGGCACAGGCCTCCTCTCAGTATGAGAGGGCTTGGGCGATAGTTCCCACGCGAGCCCAGTGTGGATTGGGAACTTCACACACAACGTTGAATTACTTCGTCGCTGTGTGTAGGTTTCCTCACGATGTTTTCCTTCACCGAATAGCTCGTGATAAATATCAAATTTGATATCGCACATAAATTCCGAAAAATTCAGAGGTGCGAGCTTGGGGTTTGACCCCACGACGCTCTGCTTGAGAGGCCACAGTTCGAACCGCTGGGCTATCACTATGGACGTAAGGTTGCTAAAAATAAAATACAAGGCGCAATGACCTAAAAAGTGACGAAAGATTTGTTTCCCACAAGGTCAGTTACGAAAATTTTTAGGAAATATTCTAAAGGGGATTTCAGACCACTGGTTAAAATATTTACGGTAAAATTTCGGCTATTCTATATAGTTTCCACGTAGGGGTGTAGCTCCAGATGATGGTCACGAACTGAAAACATGTGGAGCTAATCTCGATATAGAAACATGACGGCCGAATAGCCCAGTGGTTAGAGAACTTGACTGTGAAGCTTGAGGTCCCGGGTTCGATCCCCGGTCGGGACAGATGTTTGTATGATGAATACGAATGTTTGCTTTCGAGTCTTGGATGTTTATCTATTTATAAGTAAGTTTATCCGTTGTCTAGTACCCATAACACAGGCATTAAGTTGCTTAGTTTGGAACTAGGTGATTGGTGTAAATAGTGTCCAGTGATATTATTTATTTGTTTATGAGCAGATCCGTTTTATTTCACTATGAAAGAGAGTCACGGTAATTTTATATTTAGGTAAATTAAATGTCACATCTAGCAGTTAACCCTCCGCGTGCCTCCGAGTACCTATTACTTGCGTCTCCCTCATTACGAGGCAAATCATTACTGGGTGAAATCGTATGGAATCCCAGAGGGATTGTTAGCCTCGGCTCGCCCCTCGCAACCTTAATCCAATGGCTCAAGAACTACTTTCCAATGGCAAGACTCCAAGATTATGATTAAGCGTGATATGTCATCCAGCGTTCTATGAAAAATATGAAAGTATTGAGGAAATGAAATCATATCACGGATAAGAGGTTTTTAATGCTTTTTTATGGGGAGTAATTGGTGTTTGTTATGTTAGTTTTAAGGGTACGCGGTGGAAATGCTGTCAACCAAATAAATGAAAATAGACAGTAGCATATTAAGGTAAACATATACATACCTACATATAATCACGCCTGTGTTCTCAAATGGGGTAGGCAGAGCACACGAAACGCTATCTAGACAAAACAATGACTATTTCACGCCTCGCAGCTATTTCTAGCGTAATTTTAGGTTAAAAAATAGACGGAAGAGGTATTAACAGGTTGCTAGCCTGTCGCCTAAAGTATACATATATACATACATACAATCAGAGCACACGAAACGTGACATAGATAAAACCATGATTATGACTATATCGCGCTTCGCAGCCACTTCTAGCATAGTTTTAAGTTTGCAAAGATGGAAGAGGTACAATAGTGACAGGTTGCTAGCCTGTCGCCTAAAAAACCTAAGCCGATATCCTTAGTCGCCGCTTACGATATCCACGGAAGCAATAGAAAGGAAAAAAAGATAAAAAAAGAAAACAATTAGAAAAAGCGACATCACAGTAGTGTGTATGTTTCCTTAACACAAGGTAGAGTCTTCACCGTAGTTGGACTGTTAATGTTGCTATAAACATGTGGAACAACTTTCTGCATAATTACAGTTAGGGCTGCCAACCGCACCTAATAACGTGTTGTAAATCTAAGGGCTGGCGCGTGCCTTGGACAACGAATAGGCTAGTTGACAAAAAAAACTAATTAGTCCATCAGATAGACTACCAAAAAATATTGTACGCATATTTTTTCCTTTATTTGACAAATGAAAGATGACGATAATACAACGCTCAATAGTTCCGCGACTCGCTAAAAACAGAGTCGTGACGTCACAAGCCCCCACTCCGGAAGTTTGGTGATCTATAACTTTCTCAATGTTTAGTCATTTGATAAAAGAAAAATAAATATGTGTATCATATTTTTCCATAATCTAACGAACGGGGTAATTAGAATTACATTTTTTCACCCAGGACACAAGCCTATTGGCATCACCATTGTCCCACTCCCGTGGTTTTCTCGCAGCTGACACTTACTCAACTCGAAACATGTCGATATTTAGTTGTGAGTCATCATCATCAGCCTATATACATCCCACTGCAGGGCACAGGCCTCCTCTCAGTATGAGAGGGCATGGGCTATAGTTCCCACGCGGGCCCAGTGCGGATTGGGAACTTCACACACAACGTTGAATTACTTCGTCGCTGTGTGTAGGTTTCCTCACGATGTTTTCCTTCACCGAATAGCTCGTGATAAATATCAAATTCGATATCGCACATAAATTCCGAAAACTTCAGAGGCCACATGTCGAACCGCTGGGCTATCACGGCTATTTAGTCGTGAGTGTAATCGTTTCATTTCAATAAAACTTAATTACTTGTAGGGTATTTATTATGATACTATACATTTTTTTCTAACCAATGTAGGTAATTGTATTGTATAGAAGGTGGCACCCCTAATTACACTTGCCTAAAGTAAGCGTCGCAAGCGCAAAGTTCCGAGCCTAAAGCTAAATCCACGGCTTGTTGACATGGTTTGCGTTTTAAAACTTTTAATTAGAATAACTGACGTGAACTCTACCTGGTACAACGGATGTCGCAGTTGACTGTACAGTGCACACATTAAGGGCTGTTTGTACTATACGTTCCAGAAATTATTGTCAGTTGCTACCAAATATGCCTTTTGTAATCTGTGGCTAGTTTATTTTTAAACACAGTTAGGGTTGCCTGCTTGACTAAGTTTTTTTTTTAATGTCGTAACTCTTGCGTCTTATATCGTCCTATGTCAATGTAATTGCAATTAGTCCGTCAGTTACATTATGGAAAAATATGACACACAAGATTTTTGGTATGTGCATAAACGCCTACCCTATTTAGAATCATGTATGTTACTGTATGTATGTATGTATGTAACTCTTTTTTGTACAAATAATCATAACAAAATAACAGACAAATCAGAGCATAAGTACAAAGGAGAACATATCCCAAAAGGGATCTCTTCCTGCTAACATTCAAGCGATTGACAAAACATGTGAAATTAGAGTAGAGACACAAAGAAAGTTGAAAAAGAAAAATTACCACTAATTCCTGGCCCATCGCAGAACGTTGTCACAATAAACGTTATAGAGATTTCGCCTGTCGAGCAATGCTATGTCAGTATGACGTTTACTGTTTATAGGTTCTATGGAGGGTCAGGAATCAATTAGTTCGATGGTACCGATGTGTAATAATCTGACATGTGTTGTAAGATGCGACTGTCGTATCTATTGCCTCTCTGGCAATATCACCTCACCCTCTCTCTTCATTCGCCAATAGTAGTTTTGGGGAAAAAATCGTTTTTCCCCGCCCCCATACGTGGAAGCCCTCACATCCCTTTCACATATTCTTAAAGATCACATCCTCCTTAGCACGAATTGGCGTAACCACCAGACAGGGACAGAGGGACAACAATCACATCTACAAGACGTTAAGGTTCAAGTTCTATCGAACGGGGTTTGAGGTTAAGCTTTTGCTAGAGTGATGTAACTTAGTCCACATTGCGTGTCTTGATACCTAAAGATTTTCAATCGACTTTAGTTAATATTAGCGGAGATATAATTCACCCGTGTGGTGTCAGGTTTATTACAACACTCCTTAATTTCTTCCGTGGATGTCGTAAGAAGCGACTAAGGAAATAGGTTAACGTATACCTAAGTATTTTAGGCAACAGGCTAGCAATCTGTCACTATAATACCTGCCAGCTTAAAATCTAAAAAAATGTACCAGAAGTGGATATACCATGAAACGTGGAATGTGTGATTCGTGTGCTCTGCCTACCGCATTTTGGAAATAAGGCGTGATGTAAGTATGTGTGTAGTTTTAAAATTATTACTAGCTGCTGCCCATAATTTCATTTGCGTAGAGTTTTTGGTATTGTTCGTATAGTTTTACACGTGCGTCGTTTTGAAAGCGCACAGGGGACGGTGCGCGTTCTTGAACGCCCATCACCGACATACTTGAATCACCATTACTCACAAGTAACACATGTTTAAAAGAACGATTTACAACTCACTAAACCGTTTCTCCAATACTCATTTATAACATAAATTAATGATTACCATATAAAAGGAGCCGTTAAGGTTACGTATCAATCGAGCCTTATCGCAATGTTAATGATCATTATTATCATTAAGCTTTAAGTTACCGTTTAAAGTCATTATGGTCCCAGTATGGAATGGGAGGCTTTATTTATTGTCCGAAATTGTAACCAAATTGTTACTAGTTTTTTAATCGATTACAAAAAACGAAGGAGATTTACACACGAGTCGACTGCATAATTTTTTTTACGTTATGATACTCAGAACTTCTAGACGGTTTCGCTGATTTTGATAATTCTTTTTTCATTTGATAAATTTGGGTATCTAATTGGTTCAATTTAAATTTCAACAAGATCTGATAAGCCGTTTTTGAATTATCCTTAAAAACGTTTATTTGAAAAAAAAAATGTTGTCAACGGGCGCTCAGTGCTGTCGTGTGAACTTCTAGGAGAGACACATAAATATTTCCACGCCTGTATTCCCAAGAGGGGTAGGCAGAGAACATGATGTTTAGCAAATTTTGGTTAACACGTTACGTGACATTGTAGTAACAGGTTGCTAGCCCGTTGCTTACAATACACTAACCCTTTCCCAGAGTCGATCTCATACGACACCCGGGGGAAGAAAGGGGAAGGTGTTATACTAACCCGCCACCACACCGGTAAGCGAGCGGCCTAGGAGAAATATTCGGTATTTGTAAGGTAATTATTTGCTCCTAACTCACCTATCCATACTCCCCGTATAAATTTGTTAAGTAACTCTTCATTTTTTTTGAATATTGGTCACGTTTGATGACATGTACCTCATCCCTCAATCCAGCCTCGGCACCACCTACTTCGACACATCCACATTTGGGAAACATCCCGAGATTCCGCGATTGGAAAGGGTGGCCACACATCTTTACCTTTGCCACCCACTTACATGACATCGCGCGGGAAAATTCTGGGGAAATTCCTAAAAATCCGCGAATGAAAGGGTGGCCACGTATGACGGGGCGGGGCCCAATTTTTCTCAGGCCTTCTGATAAGCCTCCCCTTTCTTAGACATGTGTGGGCATGTTATCGGGAGAAGCGATTGGCTTTTGTTTTTGGGGAATTGTTGCCAGCCTGAAAACGAATGAGCTATCGATGGTAAAATTGCGAACAAAGCCAGTTGAAGATTGTAAGGGTTAGTACGTAGGGTAACGGCACCAGTTATGGATGGTTTAAGCTGACAAGCACCAGTGATGGACACTTCATTCATAATTTAAAGACCACAGAGTTGTGAATGATTGTTGTAAAACAAATGACTTTTCCTTAGTGGGTAGTAAATAAGAGTCATTGTCCATTACTGGTTTTTTGTCCATTACCGGTGACTTTACCTTAGGTATGTTTCCGATATGTGTGGCTATCTGATTCTTTTAGTTAGATAATGACAGGTATAGGTATCGTCTATGTGGTGATAATTTCTATTCACGCTACTTCCTGTTGAACGTGCTAACACCTTTGCGACGTGGTTGTATCTTTTTTTAAAGTTTTCAGGAACAAAAACTTACATACATTCATACATTTATCACATATTTTTATACGTATATACCTACACATAAATCGCGCAAGTATTCCTAAAAGGGATAGACAAAGCACACGAAACGCTATATAGACAAAATCATGATTATTTCACGGTTCGAACAGTCACATTTTTTTGGCTTCAAGTCAAAAGGTACATAATAACGAAAGGTTGAGGATGACAATGTCGTCTAAAACATATCTCAACCTGTTTCCTTAGATACTTCTTTCGACATCCAAGATAGACATGGAGAGATGATATTCTAAACCACCAGCCAATTATATCAGGAATTCAGGAAGTATGTAGAAATTTTGTGTGGTAAAAAAATACGTGTTCATTGCTATCCCATTATTGTTACTACTTGTATAGCATTCGCCAAACCGTATCAAACTGACATAAATCAACCGTCGTCTATTATGTTACTTGACCCTATTTTCGTAAGTATTTGAATTAGAGCCTCCTTAACCAGTAAACTGGTTCGTTACAAACCATTACGCAGGGTTACGCAGCAAAACTATTGTTCACGCCGCGCGAACGCCTATAAATCTCATAATGTTACGAGAGAAACGTATAAGGCAAAGAGTTTTTACGCAAAAATATCGTCATGGAAATATACGGGTGTCGCAAGACTATTTCAGGGCTACAAATTTTGTTTACCTGTGTGGTGTCGAGATAGAAAAACCTCTCCATTTCTTCCGTGGATGTGGTACGAGGCGACTAAGGAAAGTAGTTTTAGGTAGAGGTAGAATAGTGACACGCCTGTAGCCTGAAGCATTCCTAAACATATTTCCTTAATCACCTCTTACGACATCCACGGAAGAAATCGAGAGATGTTATTCTATCCCAACACCACACACTTCTCATTGTTTATACTTGTGGAAAAGTAAAGTGCTAGTGGGTCGTGAAGCGTTGGAACCACCGTTCTTTAACTTACCAACCTATGAGAATCCTGCAGAATTGTCAACTATACTCTGTCGGTTTAGGTAGGTACTTAAATTAAATTAAACAAACTTTATGTCAGATTTGACAGGTTAAGAGCGTTTTTTGTTTACCTACTACCCAACTTTTTTCGTAGATTCAAAAAGTTTAGCAAAGGAAGGAAACAATAAAAAATATTTTGTTGGTGCCTAAATTTACCTAATACCAGAAACAATCGGTTTAGAACACTAACGTTCATCAGATCAATAAATATTACGAAGATTCCACAGTATAATAACTACTTAACTAAATATCTCGATGTTTGGTCTTACGTACTTTTACTTCTAATTCAACACATTTTCCAAACGAAACATGAATGTAATTATAAAAAAACTATGTACATTAAAATATAATTAGGTTCTTCAAATTACCGTAAAATTTTGAGTATACGTTTTATAAGTCGATTAAAAGTTAGGTTAATAGCTCATTAAACATTTAAAGGCAAATCGTTTAATTTTAATTAGGCAAGTCACAGTTAAAACATACTTAACTATACATAAACACTGGCACGCTAATAAACAAGTCATCAAATTAAGAACACTCGTAAAATCAATCATAAAATATATATAATTAAAGTTATGCCGAAAAATACTTGAATGCGGACGAAGTGTAATTAAACGAGTAATTGTGTTTTATATTTATGTACGTTAGAGAGGTTACCGCAGCTGTTTTTTTAAGTAATAATGCACACAGACTAACAACTGATGCGAACAGCACTATTGGTAAAAGTCCAGTCAAGTCAACACAGATAATAACTGCCCGGTAACAAATACAAGCGTGTATTTTGAGCTCGGAAGTATAAATCGCAAGAGTCAAAATGATAACATACTCGTAGTAGTGATTTTTCAAAAATCTACACTTTTCATTAATAATCCCTACTACACTAAAAGCATAAGTCGCTCGCCCCATGTTACACTCACTAATTAAGTTTTTTTATTACATGTATTTTTTTGCTACAATTATCGCATTAGGCGTAGCCTGTAATGATAGTGTAGGCTTTGGGTGAAAAAAAATGTTAGGCGATGGCAGTCGGCGGACAATTTCATAAAGACGATGTAAAGTGACCGAAACACTTAAGAACACGTGCGTCGAGCGAATTAGGTGTATACTTAGTGATTGCCGCTTAGTAATTTAAACAATGTAAGTTCTCAGCACTCTACTTCTACAATCCTTCGTCTTCAGCCTTCGCTTCAATTATCACCTGTGCCTACGCGCAGCGCTATCTGCATCAAGCCTCAGCTTTCGCAACGCAGATAGAGCACTAAACCTTACGGAGATACTTGTTCACAATCTCTGCAAATTAACTAACGGTCTCTCTGTCAACTTATCATTATCATGCTACAACTGTTGGACCGATTTCGGGGTTTGGTTTGGGGATTTTATTCTATCACGGAAGTAAAAATCGGCACCTAAGCTATTTGAGGTTCATGGTAAAGGTCAAATGGGTCCATTGTTGATAGGCGATCATCAACGCCCATAAACATCCGCAACGCTAGGCAGGACCGTAAGGCGACTAAGGATAAATAGATTTAGGCATGCTTTAAGAAACAAACAGTTACTGTTACTATTATTGTTCTCGTACCAATTAAGTGGTTGCGAAGTTTGAACTAATCATGGCTTTGACTTTGTATCGTTTTGTATGCCCTGCTACTACATTTGGGAATACAGGCGTGATGTAGTATGTAGGTATAAATTACGGATTAAAATACGAAGTAAAAATACGGTTTTTTTTCATATAGGGGTACCTACAAGTGCTTTTAACTACATTTCATTGTTCAACGGCCTCTTCTGAAACTAAAATATTACTCCCAGTCGGTAATTTTGTCAGTGATCGTATTTCCTTGCCCCTCCAGTAGGCTCAATGCTGCAAATTCGATTTGTATGAGAAACGAGTATTATTTATTATTATGTTAACATTACTAACGATAAGTCACGTGGGTGTATTGTGTTACTAGATGTTTGGATAGATTGAGTATTGATTTGGTGGATTTCGTATTTGTAATGTTCTGTACAATTGCCGGCAAAAGTCTTATGAGTTTCTGTTTTTAAAACACCACCATTCTAACATAAAATTTAACTAAGTAAGAAACATCGCTAGAAAAAAATAATTTAAAGTTCACAGGTTACGTTAAACACGTTGCTTCGGACAGACACACATGCCTAGTTGCAAGTGTTGGGAAGAAACTTTTGCTTATACTTATTTATAATTACAAGTATCAGTCCGTGTGGTATCTTCCATGAATGTAGGCGACTGAAGAAAACAGTAGGTTAAACTATGACTTAGGCGACAGGCTAGCTACTTGTCACTTCTGTACATTTTATACATACATATAATGTTTTTTTTACCTGACTTAAGAGTAAAATAAACGTTATAAATGGCTACGAAAGGTTAGCCGTTGTTCAATCACACACACCCAGGTTTCATTCATTCTTTCCAAGTCCCCACCCAACCCAAACCAAAACCTCTTTTGCGTTGAGAGTTAATCGAAAAAAGTCGTAGGTTTCACCGATTTTCCAAGCAAGCTTGTCGCCGACGACAACCGACAAATCGGACGATCGCGATACCGCCTTCGCTGACCAGCGCCCACGCCGGTGCTGTATCTATAAATCACTGATGTAGAAGACACAACAACAGTAGGACGGTGAAGATTCTAAATTAAGGCGTCTTACATTTACTTCTTTACATTATACAAGCATACATATTCTCACGCCTGTATTCCCATGAGGGGTAGGCAGAGCACATGAATTCAAAAATTTAGTGCCACGTCTATCAATTTCAGGGTAACCAGATGGTTAAACGTGATACTGCAGTGACAGGTTGCTAGCCCATCGCCCACAATACACTAACCCTTTCCCAGAGTCGACTCTTACGACACCCACGGGAAGAAAGGGGGAGGTGCTATTCTAACCCGGCACCACACAGGGTAACGGTGTCAAACGACTCGGTTATATCGTTTCACAGTACACTGTCTCGCGACTCAACTCGCCGTCCTAGGCCGGCTGGCCTACTGTATCGCACCCCACTATGCCCCCACCGTGAGAAATCACGTGAAAACTACACCATCAACGCCATGCAATTCAATTCCCAACCTTATTACCATGCAATTAGCATATATTTATGCCCATTCGTGAAGCGAGTGTTTAGTTTGGTAACTGTGTAGGTTTGTTCTTGTCATAAATTTGAGTGGATTTCTAAACGGATTCGGTATTGTTGTATGTTGTTGGCTGTCGTTCTGTAGCTATTGAAGCATAGACATTCTAACGGGATGGGTCTAAATATAAGTTATTGATTATACAGGGTGTCTAGTAAGTAGTATGATAAAATTATGGAGATAGGTTGTCAGGTCACCTACCAAATATAAAAAATAAATTGGTAAAATTGCCACCATTTTTAATTCCACTTTTAAAGGTTTTTGTTGTTTTGTGTATCTAATAACTATTCAATGTTACTTAGCATCAATAATAATAAAAAAAAGTACGAATATCGCAACTCAAAACCTGTATTTTGGAAAAATCCATATCCCTTCACTGGTTTCCATGCTCATTGAAAACTGTCATACGTCTAGAACAAAGAGCAGGCGCCATATTATTTTAAAATCTCATTCCAGTTTACGTCGTGACGTAGCCGCGCACCACCTTAAAACAAAAGCTGACGATCGAACCCCAATTCAAAATGCAGCGTGCAAACATCGACTCAAAATTAGCCAGTTCAAGAGAGTACTAAAATTGGAAACATGCACTATCTCCATCGGGGCCGGGCCGCGGTCGCTCTGAGCACTTTATGAGCACCCTGTGAGCACTCTGTGAGCACCCTGTAAGTACCATGAGTACCCGTACGACGCGAGCACTGGTATCCGGAGATAATAAGTGAATTGGAGGCGGTTCAGTCGAGACAGAGTTTTTTGGGGCCGCCTGTGTGTGACTATGACTACCATGTGTATGCCTCCTGTACGAATATGTCTATGGTCTAGGAGCCTACATTGAGAGACATTGTGTTCTGTAGTAGTACTATTAAGAGCGTGCAAACAAAATTCGGTGATTTTGATGTTTTTCAAATGCTTTAGAAAGCTATAAATCCTTAAGTTTTTAAAGAAAAACTACTGTAACATATAAATAATCTCTTTTTCTAGGGATTAACGGTAAATATTATTTTATTAGCAACACAGATTTCTTTTACTTAGCCAATTTGTTGAAGGGTTTTCA
>BHDV01037119.1:145966-156696 GCA_005406045.1 Adoxophyes honmai
TTTATTTGGCAAATGGAAATCTTCGAAACATTTTTTGGGAAGTGAAAATTTGGCAATTTTTTTTTGGTCAAACATTAGTAACCCAGGTACACCTTCCCATTTCATACTTATGGTCCTTTAATTAGTGTTCTTATTGCTGTAGAATTTGACCCATAGACGTATTTTTTCCCAATGTGTTAACATTTCAATACATATGCGTATAAAGTGTAAATTATCGTGCAGGGAATGCAAACTTACATTAAAGTACACGAGAAAAACAATACCCTTCTTGGCAGTCAGTTAAAAAGTACTCAACAGCATCCATGCAGCACTACAGACGCATGGTCCAAAAGCGAGACGTTCACTCCCTCCGTGAGAGAAAGCTTGAGACACACTCCAGTTGAAGCACCAAATGTCGCGTGATACGAGCTCTTTCAGACCCTTCAGGTGGGAGCAGCTTAGAACAGAAAGTTCAGTCGTTTATGATGACAACAATATATACGTCTATAAGTGCGTGTTAGTGCGTTTATCTGAAGTTGTTAACTGCCTGCAAAATAATCAATGTTATGGTAGTTCGTTATGTTTTCCTTTTGTCTATGGTCTTTTTTCTCAAGAGGTATGTTAAAGGGTCAAGAAAGTTCAACGTTTTTATAAACAGATGATTCTTCAAGCGTTACAGCTGGCTCATTTATCTAAGCACAATTATTAGGAAATTTTGATGACGTCTTTGATTTGTTAGAATTCCTGTATTTCTATTAGATAACTACAGAAAAGTGACCAGAAAGATGAAACAGTTGAAGCGTTCGAATTATAATCCAAAAAGTACCAACTTTTGATATTAACGCCTCCATTAACGCGATTCTCTTACTTATACAGTGTATGAACAGAAGTCGCGTAACGGACATTTTCATACATACACTTTTTATCTTTTAGACAGACATTGTTCATGCTGTTGAGTAAGAAAAATCTAAATCTTTCCAAACAAATAAGACATACAGGAATCTGTTTTTGTAAACGCCTATCTAGGCTTCCTAAAACAGTGGCCATAGCAAGTGAACTTGCTGTTTTCTGTAAGCTTTGTAAAAGTTGTTGCATTTTTATTTCGTCTCATTCAAGTTTAGGCAGCGCCTAAAACATTAAAAAGGGGTTCAGGGAGTCTCACATTCGGAACAACAATAGCTTTTTGAAAATGAAAACTGTCGTTTTATTTGGATTTTCGCACTGAAAAGTGTCTGCATTTGTTTTGTATCATAAAAGTAGATTTACAACACCAGATTTTTTATACGTATTTTATTAAACCGTACCCAAATGGTAACAAACGGATCCTATTATTAAGACTTCGCTGTCTGTCTGTCCGTCTGTCAGTTACCTGGCTGTATATCAAAAATAGCAATAGCTAAACAGTTGATATTTTCTAAAATATTGTATTTCCTGTGGGGTCGTAATAGAATAACTCCGTAGATGTCTGTCAAAAAGAAGTGGCTGCAAAGCGTGAAATAGTCAGCATAATCATGGTCTCGTCTGTCACGTTTTATGTGATTTGCCTTTCGCATTTGGAAACGTAGGCGTGATTGTATGTACGGATGTATTTTTAATTTTACACTTACTTGTATTATGATCGATTGAAAGAAAGCGACTCACAGCCTATAGCGTTATTAAGTAAGTATGTATGTATGTATGTATTTCCGAGAAGTAATAAATCGGTATCGATATGTGAAGGTTATTTTGGGTTGTTTTTATTTATTCTGAGAATCTAGGGAGTTTAATAAGTCTTGCATGTTTTTGTTAAAAATACTGGTAATAAAATTGGCCAGGATATTTTCCCAATGATACAGTCAAGGAAATTTTAGACTTCATAAACAAAAGAAAAAACAAAGAGAGACGGTTCTTTTAAATATAAATGTTTCTTTGTTTCAGAACAACGAGGATACAAGTCGTGGAGACTTCTATGAGAAATATGAACAGAAAATTGGAAAAATAATGTCAATCGGCTGAAGTCCACAGGGAAATCTAGAATTAGAAAATGTATTCTAATCACAAAGCCTTGGCGAGTAAGATTGGAAATCTGATAGAAAACATAAAAATAACACAACATTCCAAAGTTACTAGGTATATTATAGTACTAAATGTAAAGTATATTATACTTATACTATCAAAATAAAAATAGTATTCTAAATTTGTATTTATTACTTTATTTCGTTTTAGTTAGCGACACAGAAATAAAAAAAGGATGAATAAAATGGGAAAGTGTAAGTAGGTAATGAATCTTAAAAAGCCTTAAGTAGAATAAATTAAAAGAAAATAACGTCGAAGATGGTAGAGGAAATGTAGATTAGTTAATTGATGAATAAAAGTCAGTCATCATCATCATCACTGCTCAAATTTCAAACATCTGTCGTCGTCGCATACTTTACATACGAGTTGTGGACGAAAAGTCACTACAATCACTTAAATTATCCAAAATTCACGAGTTTTGTTTCATCGAATTCTAGGAAAAGTAAAATAATATTAAAACCGAAATTATCAACCTGTAGAGGTTTCGTGGAATCGAAAATAAATATAATTTTTCAAGTTCCAAACGGTACCGACGATCATTTCGTCAGGTAAGTTGGCAAGTTATAAATGTTGGCGCAAGTGAAAAGATACCCTACTACTTTTTATAATGCATTTGGAAGTTGACACTATGTATCAAAACAATAATCCTTACTAATATTATAAGTCAGAATGTGAGTTTGTTTGTTTGTTTGTTTGTTCCGCTTTCACGCCGTAACTACTGAACCGATTGCTTTGAAATTTTGCAGACGTAAAGATAGTAGTCCGGATTAAATAATAGGCTACTTTTTATCCCGGAAAAAATGATGTTCCCGAGGGAAAACAAAAAAATAGTTTGCTTGATAGATCGATATCCATCGATCGATCACCGATGACCATCGATGACCGATCGATAGATGATAGATCGATGGCGCTGTGTGTCGTTTGAAAAAATAAGTTTTCTTATAGTTGTGCTTTATACCGCAATATAACCGAGTTCCACGCGGGCGAAGCCGCGGGCGGAAAGCTAGTAGAAAATAAACTACTAAATTATCAGAGAATCGAACCAATTGCCTGGATTTCTGCGTCATTTTCTTACCCCAAAGTCGGCTGTGTTACCCGATGAACTTGTTTTTTTTTTCATTATCATATACAGGGTGACCTCTAAGACGTAATACAAAATTAACGTTTCGGGCTCAGTTAATGACAGAGAATTTAATACACTAACTCATTGGTTAAGGTTAGCCTTGTTTAATTAGAGCTTATTTTCAAACAAAAAAAATAATAAAAATCTCAAAGTATGGTCACCGTCGTACACTGCATAATCGAGTGTCACAGGTACTTGTCAAGTTTAAAAAAGTTTAACACTGTGCTACAGCTATCGATCTTTTATCATTACAAGAGACACAACTAGACTCTGTAAGTACCTACTTTACTCACTTACCTATTTAAATTGAATAATAAGCGATGCCAATTTAAAAAATAAGTAAATTTATTGTTCAATCGGATCAATGCAAAAGTGCACACGTATTTCAGCATATTGTTTTCAATGTGGCCACCGTCTTCCTGTACACAAAACTGCGCCCGTCGTCTAAGGTTGTCCCATTGAGGATAGAACCTATAGAGTACTAATGTCATCTTGGTTGTTCGGAAATTATTCCGCAAAACAATTGAAGTGATCGCTGTGCTCTTATTGGCCGGTCCAAGATCGCGCGTAACGCTAGTGCCTTTTTCTCTACGGTTATTGGCTCTGTACAGTTTCTGTGACAGTGACGGTGATGTTTAGTATGTTGAAATCAACAAACTATTTGCGGACCGGGGTTACGAACATTGTTTCTCTATAGGTTCTATCCTCAATGGGTTGTCCTTAAGTCTGCAAGTTTTTTTGACGCACCTCCTCAGGAAGGAAGTCTTCATACTTTAGTCCATTTAAGTTTCTATCAATTAAATGCGGTCCTATTAGATGATTGTTCAAAATACCCGCCCAAACATTGACCGAAAACCGAGTCAGGAAGGAGTGTCTGCGAGTTGCATGAGAGTTTGCTTCACATCATAAGTGCTTATTATGAACGTTAAATAAGCCAAATCTTGTAAACGTAGCTTCATCAGTTTATTTGTAGGTTTTGTAGCACCCATCGACAGAACTGAACTCTTCGGGGGTAGTCGGGTAGGCGGGGTAGCACAATGTCTTGTACTTTTGGAAGTGAAAGGGATTAACCATGCAGCATTTCATAGCTTCCAAATAAAAAATTGGCTCGTAGTAAATTTTGCAGCTGCGTCTTTTGTACTCGCTTCTGGGTGGTGACTAAAATACCGAAAGATTTGTGTCCGAAACGCTTTTGAGTGTGTCGTGGCTGTTGGCTTCTAGCTTGGGCGTGCATTTGGACTGAGAACTGTCCATACTCCCTTAAATTTTGGATAGTTCTGTTTATTAATACACGAGTAGGGGTTGCACTCTCCGGATAACGTTCGTGAAAGAGTGTTTGCGTCTGCACTGTACTCTGAGATGTAAAATAGAACGCTACCATATCCGTCCGCTGGATAGGCGTGTACGAGTAGGCGTGATCACGAGGTACTTTATTATTTTACACAAATTTGCGAAAAATCTTATTGTTGTTTAATAACAATACAACTAACGTCAAGAACACTCAAAGTCAGTTTTCTTCATAATTTATCTGTCAGATAATCAAAGACAATTGGGTTAATTACATAAGGACTTTTTACTCTAAACGTAATGGTAAGGTGACCACATTTAACCGAAAAATTTAGGAATAATGTAAACGTAAAAAAAGAATACTAATGATCACTTTAACAACATGCGACCTAGTCAGGGGTTTTAGTACAAGGGAAACATATTTAAAACACTGGTTTTGTATTACGTCTTAGAGGTCACCCTGTATTATAGATTTTCCCTGAGAAATCTTCATACGGACGCCCATTGTCGCCTTTTTTATTTTTGTAAATTAAACTGTAATGTTCTCGCAATGCGGTTCTTGACCTAAGAAAATAGGTTTGGCTATGCTTTAGGCAATGGGCTCGCAGCCTGTTACCATTATACCTCTTACGTCCTTTTTTATACCTGAAAGTACGCCAGGACCGTAGCAAGTGGAACAAAGTGGTCTCTGCCTACCCCTGTGGGAGAGAGGCGTGACGGTATGTATGTATGTATGTATGTATGTATGCTAGAAGTTACACAGTCGCCAGCGAGACCGTTCACCGTAAACTCATGGCGATACTGATTTTACTGAATAACCAATACTCTTGTGCCTTGGACCGATTCCGGTAACAAAATTAAGACTTTTCCAATACTAACCACCGGTTTCGACAGACCAAGAAATAGCAATTAAGTGTACGACTCTGGTTTCGGGAATGCAAAACCGTTTCACAATGAGTCTATATGTTTATCTAAAAATCGGGGTAAGTGGGGCAAAGGATCTCTGTGACAGAGTTCTACCTTATTTTTAGATGATAGTCTTTAAGTGAAAAATAACGGAATGACTCACGTTGTTTATACCGAGATTAACTCGACATGTTTCGGATCAATCCGTGATCCATCATCTGGAGCTACGCGCGATGGCAGCGGACAGACGAGCACTGCGTGCAGCCGCTCTTTCCGCACGACTACTAGGCACAGCTGACAGCAGTTCACAACTACCCACATTTTCGCTAACACATTCACTATTATTGTCAAAAGACGGGTAGCACACAACACTAACAACATCAGTCTCTAAAGGCTCCAGATGATGGATCACGGATAGATCCGAAACATGTCGAGCTAATCTTGGTATAAACAACGTGAGTAATTCCGTTATTTTTCACTATGAGTGAGTCTCACGGTAGTTTTATGTTTAAGATAGTCTTTATATTCGTCCGGATCACTACCATCTTACTCGCTATGATGTCTCCTCTGTTCTAATATGGACACTAAAGCGTGTCACACACTAAGCAGTTACGGTAAAATATTTGTTACTGAACAGATATCTGTAAACTATCGCTACCTATACAATTCAATGACCTAACACACACAGCGCAGATTTACCGTCAAGTATCTGTTGGCACCGACATAATAATATGGAAAGAAGGCATTTATACGCAGATAAAATATTATCGTATATGCGTATTCTGTGACGAGCTTAAGATAGCAGATACGATTCACAGGAGGCAAAGCATCGGCAGTCCGTCCGATATTTTGGATGTCTGAGCAGATAATTTGGGATTTAAAATGCTCTCTTTTCGTTTAGGGGGCAGCGCAGACGACAGACTTTTAATGCGATCGAGTCTGCAGCGCACAAAAAGTCTGCGTGGATTGTATGCATTTTGCGCCGGACTTTTTGCTCGTCGTGTGCGTATAATTTCATTGGTTCTATTTGAAAAGACTAAAAAGTCCGTCGCGGATAGTCTGTCGCCTGCGCAGGGCCATAATGAACCAATCGCAAAAATACGACTTCTGCGCAAGTGCACATGTGTCAATTTTGGCCAAGTCTAATGCCGAGCACCGTAACAACTTGTACGTGTGTATGTAAGTATGTATAATTGCTCGTAATTGTATGTATTTCAACGGAAGCTACGTAAATGTTTTATTTCACGTATTATCTTTTATAATTGGAATTAATTAGTTTATTGACGTTTTATTAATTGATTGCATAATTGGTTCACTTTAAGACAGGTGCCTGGTGATTGTGGCTAGCTTTTATGGTTCCGTAGGGTATAACCGCCTATAACCGGCCCCCTGGTGATAAATCATACTGTATAAATACAAGGTGGTATACAATTTTTTTTTCTAATTTTTATTTTTATTTCCTTGTACAGAAATAACAATAAAACTTATAAAATACCTTATACTAAAAACAAACTTAACTACAACTAAAATTAATTCTAAAACTAAATCGTTGTATGGCAATGCTGATTCGTTGGGCGAAATAATGGCCAGCACTTTGGTCACGGGAGGCCTCTATGAGGCGCATTAGGCCCCCAAGGCCCCAGCGTTTCGACTCCAAACGCCTCAAACAAATAACTGCCACCGAGGGCGCTATATTTTCGGCGTTTGAAGTCTTCTGCCGAGGCCGCGGCAGTGCCAGCAGTGTTCTGGGTCCTTGGAAGATGGGTCGGTGCAAGTGGCATCCTACACTAAGGGGCGACCCATTCGCCAAGGAGCCATTCCGTCGGGCCTCTTGCCATCGTCTCTAGCCAGTTCTAAAACGGCCGGCACTTTGACGCTGATTAGGGCCCTACGAATGACATCGTTTATGCTGGCGTGGCGCGGTATACGACCCGCGCTCCTGTCACAAGATAGGCTATGGTGGCCATACTTATCGGGCATTTTCCCAATTGACCGTAAATATTAACTAGTGATCGTCTGAAAATTCGGGTAAAATATTTCCTGAATTTCCATTATTGACTTTGTGGGAGACAATTATTAAAGTGACACCCTTACACTTATTTATATTCTAGACAAGAAGTTATAAAACCTTGTAAATTCAAATCTCCAAATTCAACAGCTCTGAAACCCTAATAAACCCCTTAACGTCCACAGATGCTCAAACTTAAGTGCCAATAAAACTTTTTACAGCCAACAAAGCTTAGCGGAATCCGTATAATGAGAAGTGACAGTTTCCTTTACAATTTCCCATGCAGCCGACCGTGAAATGCTGGGGAATACTAACCATTAATTACAGACATCCATACAAGGGGCCTAGGAGTTCTGCGAGCTCGAGAAAATGGGTGGAGCTGTGGTTGTCAAACTGTTTAAGTACTTCTGGTGGGCGACTTGCGAACATTTTAACCGCTGCATGTATTTGGTCACATGTTAAACGAATTGGCAGATTTTGGCGTCGTTTTCGAATGTTTTTAATTGATTGTTAGATTTTGCTCTCCATTTCTTCCGTGGATGTCGTAAGAGGCGACTAAGTAAGTAGGTTAAGGTATGTTTTAGGCGGCAAGCTAACAACCTGTCACTATTTTACCTGTCAACTCAAATCAGAAGCAGCCACGAAACGTGAAATTGTCATGGTTTTGTCTATGTTGCGTTTCATGTGCTCTGTCTATCCCATTCGGGAATACAGGTGTAATGTATGTATAATGCATAAATTCATAGTACCTTCATTTTGAAGTTCTAAACCATTCAATAATCCTTCACAGAGTCACGACTCCAAACTTTGACAATCACTGGCCTAGGGTGAAAACGACAAGTTCTTCAAAGTGAACCAAGGCGCTCTAAACCTTACTTACTCTAATTTA
This sequence comes from Adoxophyes honmai, assembly GCA_005406045.1. Lineage (NCBI taxonomy): Eukaryota > Metazoa > Arthropoda > Insecta > Lepidoptera > Tortricidae > Adoxophyes > Adoxophyes honmai. The sequence continues at coordinate 154,214 of BHDV01037119.1, forward strand.
GAGCTCAAAATCGACTCTGCTCTAATCTCAAGACGACCACACATGGATGGTCATCGTGGGAAATTGCATTTGTGGCATTGCAGCGTCGTACTGCTTTCAAGCGAAAACAAAAGCTTTGCCATTATCATAGAGTTCATTTTAAATTGACAGGTTCCGTGTGACTTAAGACGATTAATTAGAAAGTTGAATTTGCGCATCGGATACTTTCGATTGAGCAGTTTTTTGTAAAGGAAATGCTTTGTCTTTACAAGAAACTATGATTTTACTTGAAATAACAGTGTTTCGGGAAAACTATGTACTTGCATCTTAAAGTACACCGTGTTCAAAAATTTCAACACCTCTACATAATTATGACTAAGGAATTAGGTTTAAATATGCTTTAAGCGACAGACTAGCAATCTGTCACTATTAGATGTAGCTCTTCCATCTCTTTTCAAACCTAAAATAATGCTAGAAGTGGCTGCGAACCGTGAAATTAGTCACTATCAAGGTTTTGTCTATGTCACGTTTCGCATGCTCTGCCTAACCAAACCCATATGGGAACATAGGCGTGATTGTATGTCTGTACTTAAGTAAAATTGTACTAAAAGTGGCTTTAAAACGTGAAGTAGCCATTGACTTTTTGCGTAATCTGCCTACTTTTTTACTTTTAAGATTAAGTCATGCAATTCTTTACAAAATTTCATCAAAAGACCTCAGCGTTTGTCCAACGATTATCTTATTTATTTGCAATCTTTAAACATCTCAACCATCCCTTTCATTCTCTTTAAAGTACAGCAAATCCGCAATCAATCAATGCTCAAGCGCAATAAGTTTAGGGCCAGTCTAAAACCAGTAAGTGATATTAAACAGCCCTTTTTCTTACCCACTAGTGCATGCTATCGGCTACCTTACCAGCGTGTACTGTGTCCATTGCGCGGTTTGTACCAATGATTGAAGGGCGAAATGGGATAAGCGACATTTTTTTAGAATAATAAGTTAGCAAAAAATTTGCTGACTTCTACCATGTATTTAACTTGTAAACGAACTAAAGTCACTGATATAGTCCCTCGGATTAGCAGTTTGAAATGGAAAGGGGCAGGCTACAGCATGCAGAGCAAATGGCTGATGGGGTCGAAAAGTGCTCGAGTGGTGACCACGGACCAGCAGGCGCAGCGTAGGACGACCACCCTCAAGATAAGGTCGTCTGTCCAGACGACCTTATAAAGGTAAGTAGTAAATTAGTATCTACATTAAAAAAAAAAGGTCGACATCAAATTGGATAAACTTACTTAATATTTTATTTTAATGTGTGTTTTGCTGTAAAATGTTATTTAATTGTTTCTTCCGCATTACATATTATCCGTATTAATAATAGTACAAAGTATTTCTAACATGCAATGCAATGTTAACAAAACAGCCGTTTTTCATGTCAGTACGCAATGTACTAAACCCAACCCACCGCGTCGTACCGATCTCGCGGTGGCCGCTAAGGACACTACACATTGTTGACACGGTAATCCTTGGTTATTGAGTGTGCACCCTGCCGTTAGTGATCGGTAAAGACTTGCGTCAGCGGACATGTGTACATGGGCATTGATTTCGTTCGAAATGCTCCAACAAAATTTTAGACGACATTTTGATGTTAAAACTATTAAAAAATGGTGTAGCAATTTATATTATTTCATATACGAATGTAGGTCATGAAATGAACCTAAAGGGTGAATTTAATAATGAATCAAGAGAATGTTAATGCCTTATTTTATTATATACCTACCTATTGTCGCATTCACAATTTTATTTAATATTCAAGGATTATTTAGTGATTTAGTGATTTTAACTGAGACAATGTAATCAAAGCTTTTTTCTTTCTGCCTTGCACTCAAAGTACAGTAACGTACAAATATGTATTTACATTCTCTAGGCTCTAATGGCACCTCATTTTAACATTTACTAGTTTCCAAGCCTAGTGCAATAAACTTGCTTCTTATCTCAGCATAGCACATACTTCAGCGGCTGTCTCGTTATATTACACTGCTACTTCTTCCATACACCATGTTATGATGACATCTTACATTACGATGCAAAATGTCATGTAAATACATTACACTTCGGTAAGTTTCATCGTGACAAATGAATGTCGCTTAGGAGCTTTTGCTCATTACACATTTAGCATTAAATTATGTTTGTTATCGGAACTACCAACTAGACGCATCATTTGCATTACACGCGGTTTCTAATTTTCTTTGTCTTTATGGTCTACGTAAAGTTTAAATATACGTTACTGGTTGTCCCAGTGCTAGAGTGTTGTTAGAGTGGTATTAATTTTAATTTCGCCTTGCAAGTATCATTACAATGCTGCTCTAATTAAGTATCAAATTCTTGTCAGTGGCTTGTCATATTCAAAGTGTGTTCGTTAGAAAAAACCGGCCAAGTGCGAGTCGGACTCGCGCACGTAGGGTTCCGTACCAAAAACTGCAAAAAATCAGAATTTTTGTATGGGA
>BHDV01037119.1:157197-178067 GCA_005406045.1 Adoxophyes honmai
CGGACGGACGGACGGACGGACAGACAGCGAAGCCTCAGTAATAGGGTCCCGTTTTTACCCTTTGGGTACGGAACCCTAAAAAAACCAAATACACTTTTAAAAAATGCTGTTTTTTGGAGGGTTCCGTCATCTACTTCACTTTTCCAAAAGGGTACCATAACCAAAAAAGTTTGAGAAACGCTGCTCCAACGTAACAAAATAAATTCGTCGACAAGCCCATCGTCAAATGTCAAGTTGATTGTCCAAATTATTCTTGTTCGTAAATGAGTAGTAATTGTTTTTTAGAAAATGTTACATTCCCTTTTGTTATTTTTCCTACTATTTATTTAATGCCGCGTTGTTATAAAACATGGAACATTTTGTTTACGATACTTATTAAGGTTCAGACTAATAATAAATAAAAGGTTAGACATTTTTTTTATTTTTTTACGATTCTTATACACCTGCCAGTAATATCAACAATTGTTGCAAATTACTTTAAACTTCCGTTGTGCTTTTTTTTGTTTTAACTTTATTTACTATTAAATTTGCGATTGATCTTGCGTGTTGATTAACATAGCATCCAGGATAATTATAACATATTATGTTGACGTTAAAATTGTGTGAATTTGCAGTGTTATAAATCCAGTGCATTCATTACTTTAATATTTTTTTAATGCGTTAATTTTTGTTTTCTGATTTTTGTTAGTTGTGATGATTGTTATTAGTTTATTAACATCTTTAAACATGAACATAAATTTCATAGCCGTTGTCTAGTACACAGGCATTAAATTGCCTACTTTGGGACTAGGTGATTGGTGTAAAAATTGTCCAGTGATATTTATTTATTTTATTTATAGTGTTTTGATGTAAATAAATGACAAACATTTTGTACCTATAAAAAATGTAACTGCTATGGAAAAAAAAATCGATTTATGTGTATTGAATTTCAAATAAATACGTACTAACCACATGACAGTTCTCCATTTCTTCCGCGAATGTCGTGAAAAGTGACTAAGGAAGTAAGTAGACTTGTTAAGGCTACAAAACATTAGATATTTATGATTTTGTCTATGTTCCATGTGCCTATTCTATTCGGGAATACCAATGCATAGACTACAAATACATTACCGGGTCACCGAGCCAGCAACTTACCTACGAGCGTAAAAATGTCGCAATGTAATGCAACGTGTAAATTTTTTTTACACGCGTAATCAAAACACGAAACAAATGAGCATCGGTCAATTCCACGACCAATCGAGTCACTATCCATGCAAATGAGAATTTAAAAATAAAATAGGTCACGCAACTGGCCAGTCCGCGGGGACTGCAATAAACTACGTAACGACAGAAAGTTCAATCATTCTTAACACCGTTTTAATAACTATGCCGGTCGCTGTCATAAAAATGATTACCTTATAATTTCTTAGTTTATAGACTGTAAACTCTGTTTAATACGGGCCTATAGTTACGACTCCCTATTTTCTAATAGCTGGGTATAAAAAGCCTATAGTGCTTAATTTAGTTGGCCGGATGGACATCAACTTGGAATAAGCAACACAAAGGTAAATATGCAAGTTATAAATTAATATGGCCGGTGCTTATTTTACAACAGACAAGACTTTACTACCTCGCGATTGGAGGCACTGATAAACTATTCATACAACTTATTATTAGCTTGTTTATACTGTGGGGCTAATAAAACGCATCAAATTTTATGTTCTGCAGTGTGAAAGCTGTGGTATTTTATTTGTTTCTGAGAGTAGGCAGCTATATTTTATGTATCTTTCTATTATTTGCAGTCAATTTTCAGCGACTTTATTCTTCAAAAACTTGCAAACGCACGCAAACCACAATATTCATTCTAAATTGTTGTTTCTCATTGTTCCAATACGAACAATAACAACTGCATTTTAGTTCATAATGAACTATCTGCATCGACTTGTTCTACGCCACACGCATTCGAAATTCAAAATGCCATTCCGAATTTAAATTAGAAATAGAGCCGCGTTCCATTTCCCGCGAATGATTCACCGCGGCAAAATGAGGGGTAAAACAAAAAGTGCGTTCTCTGTGACAAATAATGGATATCTTTTTTACCTTTTTTAGGGTCACGTGGCCAAAGGGTTCAGGGCCTTGTAACAAAAAGTCAATGTTTAGTACAAAAAAATGGAGAAATCATAATGAAGGTCAGTTTGTTTACTTTAAGGTTAAAAAAAAGATAATGTGAATGATGCACTGAAGATTACTATTTTCTTATTAGCCGGAGTACTAACCTATTACCAAATAAATACATACGATTTTTTTTAAAGAATTTAAGAGGTACCTACCAACAGTTAGATGCAGAGAAGAGTGATATTTTGTTTCCTTTTTCCTTTCAGCCTCGTGTTTAGATTTCTTCCGTAGATGTCGTAAGAGTTGACGAAGGAAACAGGTGAATGTATACTTTAAGCGACCTTTGCAACCCGTCACTACTATACATCTTTTATCTGAAATCAAAATCACGCCTATGTTCCCTATTGTGACAGTCACACGAAACGTGACATAGATAAACGAAGCTATAATAATTACTATTTCACGCTTCTCATTCACTTTTAGGCGCAGCCCAGACGACAGTTTGTGCGATCGAGTCTGTGGCGCATAAAAAGTCTGCGTGGACTGTATGCATTCTGCGCCGGACTTTTTGCCCATCATGTGCGTTACTGCATATAATTCCATACATTCTAATCACAGACTAAAAAGTCCGCCTGTCTGTCTGTCTGTCGGGCCTTAGCATAACTGGCGGTGGTTCACGGAACTTCCGTGCTCGACCCGACTCACGCTTGGCCAGTTTTTAAATGGATACCCGATGTAACCGGACACTATGGTTTGGGTCTCCCGTTTCGGACCACAGCCCCGGGCATGCTTACCTCTGTACGTTTTTATTAAGTTACGCAGTCACCTTGCTTTATTTTACTAGCTTGTACACGCGGCTTTGCCTGTAAAGATACTCAATCCCTACTTATACAGGGAGAAACTTAAGTAAGAGTTTTCCCCGTGTGGTGCCGGGTTAGAATAGCACAGCTCCCCATTTCTTCCCGTGGGTGTCGTAAGAGTCGACTCTGGGAAAGGGTTAGTGCATTGGGCGATGAGCTAGCAACCTGTCACTGCAATTATCACGTTTAACCATCTGGTTACCCTGAAAGTGCTAAACGTGGCACTGGATTTTTGAATCCATGTGCTCTGCCTACTTTTACGGAATACAGGCCGTACAGGCGTGAGATTATGTATGTATGTATGTGTAAACTTAAGTAGAAATATGTGTTATTTACTCTTAAATTGTAGATAAAACGTGTGGAGGTAGGTACTCTCTGCTTCTCACAGGTTAACTGTAAGAGATCCCTTAAGGAATATGTCCGACTTTGTACCTACTTCAACATCTCGTTTGTTTACTTACTAACTATTCTGGTTGATCAAACTATCCAAAAACAACCAACAGACTTACAAAGTTAACTTTTAGAATATAAAGTTACCTTGTCACCTTGTTTTTTTTTAATCGTAAGAACAAAGGCGTAGGTTTGGACACACATGAGTTGTCGCTGGTTATTGGGTTTTAAATTATTTAGGATTGTCTCTGGATTCTCTTACAACCATATTACTTACAATAATACAGTTTGTGAGGTCCAGCCACACTAGTTGAACAGAATACAATTTTTTTTATTTGTACTTTCGATTAGATTTACCTATTTATCTACTTAGATAGTGCTGGCTTGTTAAAAAATGTTATTAAAGGCTCTGGTAAAAATGATTATTTCCACACACGTAACACACTGTTCTAAACTTTTGTTATTTTCACTCATAATACGTTAATTAACCATTTTTATTACGGTATTAGTTACCTCGACGTTTCGGCCGCATTGCAGTGGCTAAGGTCACGAGTACACTATTCCCCAACACGAAACACTGAAGATAACGTTTTTTTTATTGAATCCCGCTAAATTGTTCTAAATTTGAAAATGTGGAAAGCGAAAAAGAAATGTTTCAAATTGACACTTTTTTAATTACCTTGACCGATGGGTCAAAGAAAGGAATACCATGCTACCAACAGTGAAATCTAATTTCTACAAACCCCTTTAACACTCCCAGCTGGAGGTGAAAGAGGTCGCGAGGTGTGGGGGGAGGGCAAGGACCCGAATGCACCCGAATAAAGCCGATGGTGATTGAAAAAGACGATGCGACGCTATCGGATTACTACGTATACGCAAATCTATTTACATCTAAATGTATACCCTTTATTTGCAGATAGTATTTAATGGCTTGGTAGCCTGGAGGTTAGAGGATCTGACTTTGAAGGTTGATGTCCTGGGTTCAAATCCTGAGCAAAGCAAAAAGTACTTGAATTCTGATTTAGTACACACATTCTCTCTTGAATCTTACATACAATATCACGCCTGTGTTTCAATGAGGAAGGCAGAGCACACAAAAGGTTATATTCTCAAAACTGGAACTATTTCACGCTTTGTAGCCACCTTTCGCATAATTTAAGGATCAAATATAGATGAAAGAGGTATAATAATGACTGTTGGCTGGTCTGTCGCCTAAAGCATACCTAAACATCTTTCCTTAGTCGCCTCTTACGACATCCATGGAAGAGATGATAATTAATTCAGATAAAGCTAAAAATGTCTGGATCGCAGCAAGTGCAACAAAGTAGCCTCTGCCTACCTCGTTCGGAATTCAAGTGTGATGTAAGTTTCAGCCCCGGATCTTCATTTTTTTTCAGGGGGGGCAAAAACCGAAAAATGCCGCCCTCGACCCTCGACCGTTTTTGTTTATTATTATTTTTGTACATACATATATCATGCTATACAGGGTGGAAAGTTTCAATGGGCCCAGGAGGGGAACTACTCTAAATCTTTTACTTAGCTCATTTTGCTGAAAGGAAACATTCCTTGATTTTTAGAAGGAAACAAAACTGCATTAAAAGATTTTTTTTAATTTTGCTTGTCTCAACCGGGAATCGAACCAACTAAAAATAAAAAATTGCTGGTTTATTGTACAAATCGGTAGGACTAATGTTTAGGATAAAATTTGTCTAAGAAACATTTGGTCTTACACTAAGATAACTACGAGATATCCATGAAATTGAATATTTATTACATGTTTTTTTAACAATGCCTAGTACTGCAGCACTTGACAGGTGATTTAAAAAATCGCTTCAAAATTGATACATTTCAAAGCGAACTGACACTAAAACTGTCGAATTAAACATGATTTAGATTTTTGGTGCGTTTTACAATAGCGCTGCAGTACTAGGCATTGGTAAAAAAACACGTATTAAATATTCAATTTCATGAATATCCCGTACTCATTTGAGTGTAAGACCCAATGTTTATTAGACAGATTTTATCCTAAACAATAGTCTTACCGATTCGCATAATAAAAAAGCGAAGTTTTTTTTTTTAATTTTTAGTTGGTTCGATTCCCGGTTGAGACAAGCAAAATTAAAAAAATCTTTTAATGCAGTTTTGTTTCTTTTTAAAAATAAAGGAATGTTTCCTTTTAGCAGAATGAGCTAACTAAAGAATTTAGAGTAGTTCACCTCCAGGGCCCATTGAAACTTTCCACCCTGTATAGATAGATAGAAATCATGCAGGTTTGCCCAAATCCCCCAAATGAACATAGCACAAGAAACGTGAAATAACCATGGATTTGTTTTACGTTTTTAGCCACTTCTAGCACATTTTTTAGGTTTTAAGTTAAGGGTAGATACAAAAGTGATGCGAAATGGACAGGTGTATTCTAAGGGTCTCACCAAACCAGTCGACGCTGATTCGGCTTTCGCCCGTTCAGCCGTCTCATCCTCCGTACGGCCGTCGAGACGGCCGATCGCCTGCTGCGATCTGCTCTCTATAGAGTCGAGTACTAAGTAATACCTAGCAAACGTAAACAAAACAAAGACGAGGGAGCTTTCGAACTTAGCTTTACCTCTTTCGCACGCACCTGCGATTCCTGCGAGCGCGGAGGCGCGCGTGCTCGCCGCGTTTCGTGAAATAGTAAATACCTAGGTATTAGGGTCAATTCAAACCTAGACGAGACGCGACGAGACGCGGCGGGACGATGCATAAAGCGGCCAGTGGTTTCGCGCTGCGCAGCGCGGCGCGCTACGTCTCGAGGCGTAGCGTGACGTACCTGAATCCTCACAATGAAATTTGAACCTTATCGCGTAGCAAATAAAGTATATTTTGAGCAGGCAGGGCTGCGCGCGCAGCACCGCTCCCGCACACCGCGCGGGGGGCCGCGTACCGCGAAACAGCGCTACGCCGCGCTACGTATTCTGTATACTGACAATGAAATATGAACCTTATCAAGTAACAAATAAAGTATATTTTGAGTTGTTCTATTAAAAAATTTCGTGCAGCGCCGCGTCGCGTCTCGTCTCGGTGTGAACTGACCCTTAAAGTGCAGGTGCAGCGCCTCTCACCCTCACTAAAAAAGTACAGTTCGTGTCGATATGGCCATGTGGGATTGCTATACTAACTATACTTGTAATATAATTTATTTCGCGGTCCGTGTTAGATACCTGCCTAAATGATGAGTTGTCCATTCGTATTCGTATGTATATGTCGAGTGTGATTTGGCGATTTTGGCGCCCCCCTGAACTTGCCGCCCGGGGCACAGACCCCGACTTGCCCCCCCCTAGATCCGGGCCTGGTAAGTTTGTATGTAACAATGTAAAAAACGCATACCGAATACTACCAGTAAATGATGGATCGTGACATTAATTTATGTTATGTTATGACTATTAGTTATGTTTAAGGCATGTTGCGTTGGTTTGGGCACGTACAGAGAATGGATGAAACAAGGGTATGTTAGCAAATCTACAAGGGAAGTGTGTTAAGGCAAGTCGGTTCAAAAGCGCCCTCGAACGTATATCGACCAGATCGGAAATGTTCTAAAGAGAGGCCAAATTAGAAGTATCCGAAACCGTCGAGTGTTTATGACTAGAGGGGTGAATAAGAGTGAAGCGAGGGAAGTATGCCAGAATAGAAGTGAATGGCGCTCTGTTGTCTCTGCCTACCTCGCAGGGAAGGGCGGGATGTTTATGTAAGTATGTATGTATGTTTTGTGTTAGTATTACCTCTAGTTTCGTCGAGCATGAGAAGTAGAGTGGTTGCCAGCATCCAACATAAAGGGCTACGGATTTGTCTGAAACATATCGAGCTAAACTCAATTTAAGATATGAGTTACCCGTATTTTTCAAGATACCATTACCCTCTTCACCGACAAAAGACTGGGCAAGCTCTAATAAAAGCTATAAGTAAACAACAATCGCAAACCGGTTCCAACAGCAGCCGCCAAAGCATTAAATCATACTTGTTTAATATTTATGACAAAAACATGATATATAATGATGAGCCGCCACAAGTATATGATGGACCAAGAACTCAAAATGGAGTTATGGGTATCCACTATTGTAAATCTTCGGGAGCAAAGCATTTGTGACAGGAGTTGACAAGAACTGGATAATTTTGCGTATATCTCAATATTTAGTAGTAGCTTTCAGTAAAACTTTGTACGACAAAGATACGGAACCAGTTTCAAAACAAGCTTATTGAAATATCTGGCAATGCACCTGTAATATTTCTGAGGATAATCTAGTGACGACGGTTTTAACTTTCCACCTGTGATCCTCACGATCGTTTTCCTTCGCATATGTAAAAAAAGGAAACAGCAACGAATATTAGTCAAACTGTAAACGTCATCCATAAAGCACATAATCTTAGTTGTCGAGGAGTAGTATGCCATACTATTCCTACTCACCAAATTTAAGAGTAAACTTCACATTGAAATTGACACTTAAGGTGTGATTTAGGCGACAAGCAACCTGTCACTACTGTACTCCTTTCGTCTGCGTTTGAACCTAAAACTTTAGTCTTGGTTTAGACTATGTAACGTGTACTCTACCTACCCCATTGGGAAACACAGTTGTTATGGACGTATGACTCTATTTATCGCACTTAGGCTCAATTCACACCAGAAGAAGGAGCGCAGTTTCAGTGTCATGAGAATTTCAACTTTATTTTCATTACAATAAGACTTATTATCGCATGAGAAACTCTAACGATGCGCGCGGATGCCCGCGGATCCGCGGGAATTCCAGCGCATTCCATAAACAAAGCCGTGCGACTGCGCGAGCTGTCGCGGGAATACCCGAGGATGCTCGAGTAGTCGCGACGGCCGCTGTCAATACATATGTCAATATGTCAATAATTATGTAAATTCCAGCGACTTCCTACGCATTCCAGCGGTTTCTCAAGCAGTCGCAGGAATCCTCGCGCATTCTCCACGGAGCGGGTCGCTGCGCTACGCCGCGCTGCGCTGCTCTTCTGGTGTGAATTGAGCCTTAGCATTTTTGTAGGCAACGCGAAAACAATTGAATGTCGACACGTGTCTAGATTGCTCCGTGTAAATAAAAAGTGCGTAAATGCAGTAGCGTTTTGTTGTAGAGAAATGATGACTTATGAGTGATGAGCGATGTTCGCCACACGACGTTGGGTTCAGAAGTGATATATGAGGGAAGAGTGATAAAAGTAAAGGTTGGAATGTGGTGGGTGGTAGAATGTAAGCCCTTATTTGGGGGTAGTTATGTAGTTATTAATCATGGTAGTGCATGGTGGTGGTATGACGGGTGAGACAAATAAAGGCAGTTTTTGTAATTACACTGGGCGGTGGCTAGCCAGTTCCTTTGCTTGAACTTGGCTTGACACGCTGCCACGTGCCTAGATTAAGTTTTAAGATCAAGGTTTAGTGGAATTGTTTAGCCTTTCAGCTGACTTTCTAATTTTTTTTACTTGAATTAGTTAAAAAACAAAAGCCAAGCTAATACCCAAATTTAATAAACAGTAACTGAAATTCCGGTGTCGGTTTAGAATTACATCTCTTCCTTTCTTCCGCGGATGTCGTAAGAGGCGACTAAGGAAATAATGTTAAAGTATATTTTAGGGCACAAGCTAACAACCTGTCACTATTCAACCTGCCAACTAATAACCTAAAAAATACACTAATTCTCAACTCTAACAACGGCGCGAAAAAAATCCAATATCAAATTTGAAAAAGAGCTCGGCTCACACAGGCTTCGATGTAAGCAAATAACTTATTCCCATCCCATACTGTAATCCGGGATAATCCCGGACCGGCCGACCGTCTCCGGTTACATAATCGATGACCCGGCCGCCCCGGCTTGACCGGCTATTGAATAACATACATACATACATATTCTCACGCCTGTATTCCCAAGAGGGGTAGACAGAACACGTGAATTCAAAAATCCAGTGCCAAGTTTAGCAATTTCAGGGTAACCAGATGGTTAAACGCGATATTGCAGTGACAGGTCGCTAGCCTATCGCCTACAATACACTAACCCTTTCCAAGAGTCGACTCTTACGACACCCACGGGAATAAAGGGGGAAGTGCTATTCTAACCCGGCACCACACGGGAATAACATACATACATACAATCACGCCTCTGTTCCCAAATGAGGTAGGCAGAGCACACGAAACGTGACAGAAAAATCCATGATCATGACTTTCACGCTTCACAGCCACTTCTAGAGAGCTATTGAATAAACCTGGAAGAATACAAGCGTATGCTAATTTTTAACCCCCGTCGCAAAAACGACGGGGTGTTATAAGTTTGACATGTCTGTGTGTGCGTGTGTGTGAATGTGTGTGTGTGTGTGTGTATGCATGTGTGTGTGTAAATGTGTATGTGTCTGTCTGTAGGATCGTAGCTCCCAAACGGATTATCCGATTTTAATGCAGTTTTTTTTGTTTGAAAGTTATATCAGTCGAGAGTGTTCTTAGCTATGTTTGGTGGAAATCGGTTCAGGTCTTCAAGGTCATCAGGTCATTCTGTTTTGTGCGATAAGAATGTTACACGTTCAGTAAACCCATTGGGTTGGGGCTCGTTGGGGGTGCTTTTAATTTTAAATTAATATTGGTTATACAAATTACATACATACAATCACGCCTATGTTCCCAAATTAGGTAGGCAGAGCACACGAAACGTGACGCTTCGCAGCCACTTCTAGCATTATTTTAACTTTGAAGACAGATGGAAGAGGTATAATAGTAACAGGTTGCTACCCTGTCACCTAAAGCATACCTAAACCTATTTCCTTAGTCGCCTCTTACGACTTTCACGGAAGAAATGGAGAAGTGTTTTTGTTTAAAGTACAGAACAACTCACAATTTCTCAGCTAACGGGCGTTTACTTACTTAACCTATCTCAGGATTAGTTTTAGAGATGTAAAGGGATATTATTTGTAATTTTCTCATCTTTAGTAAGCCGATTTGTCGTTGTATTGAATATCAGGGCCAGTTAAGGTCAGAGGTTTTTGAAGTCAAGTCTTAGAAGCCAACACTTAATATTTTATGAGGCACTGTTAAAGAGATTCTGCTATTTCTTGTAATCCATAATAGTTATTGTAAACAGTCAGTTACAAATAGGTACAAATATCGTTAAAAATATTACAAGCTTTTTAAGACTTTCAATTAATAACTTTTATACTGAATTTCATTCGAATAACTTCAAAATTGGCAATGTTACATACTAAATTTAGACTCCCGTTTTGATCTTAGTGGGTGAATTTTCAAAAATCCTTTCTTAGTGCTCCCCTACGTTATAAAAGACACCCCCGTGCACAATTCCTAGTCTCTAACTGTAATAATTTAGGTCCTGTGTTTGACTATCATTCAACTTCACCTTTTATACACGGTGATTTTTAATCCGTGATCAGGAACCCGAAAATATTAACATACACCCTAAATTGAACTTATTAAGCGAGGTCTCACGCAATTCTTTCTATGTTTAATTAATTAAAAGTTAAAACTTAATTGAAAAGAATTACCACTGAATACACATGGTCATCCTACTTGAACATGACGACGTCATATGTGCCATCGCATCTCTAAGGCGGGAAATTTGACGGATCTTAAAGTTGCGACCACACCAATGCTTAAAAAACGGCGAGCATGCGTCAAAAACAGAGAGGTCACTGCGAATTCGTACCGTCATCGCTTTTTATTTAAGTATTGGTGTGGTCGCAACTTTATACGTCTTTGTTTATGCAATATGACAATGACAGTTACAAGTTATTACTCATAAATTATCAATTGCCAGTAAATTTGTAAAGAGGTTATAAGCTTTTAGATACAAATTAGTAGAGTGACAAGGATTTTAGGATAAAAATTATCTCAAAATTAAAATAAGTTTGAAAAAAAAACAAGTTCTTTTCATGTAATTACGAGTTCAGCGTGATCGCCATCAATTACTGAGTTAGAAAAAATGGTACCTGATCACGGATTAGAAGTCACCGTGTATATACCTAAGTACTTACATATTTGGTGATAATGCATTTTCAAGTACTCTTCGAACACTATTACCAAGTTATAATCAATTTGGCTGTGTGGTTATTTTAAAGTAACTTAAACTTTCACACGTGACAATTTAATACTTAAATCTTTATTTTCCAGATGGCAGCACACTCATCCGCTCGGATGGCGGCCATTAAACCTAAAGCTACGCATGCGCCGTCGATTCGCATGCTGCGCGCTACACCCACTAGTTACGGTCCACATGGTTACGCTTTTGACACGTTTGTGGGGCTTCCTTTGATATCACGGGAAAGTATCTAGACTATTGACACGTGCATATATCACGCCTGTGTTCCCTTTTGGGGTAGGCAGAGCACGAAACGTGATATACAAGCCACATTTAGCATATTATTAGATTAAAACATAGATGAAAGAAGTACAATAGTGAGAGGTTACTAGCCTGTGGCTTAAAACACACCCCAACCTATTTCTTTAGTCGCTTCTTACGACATCTACGGAAGAAATGGAGAGGTGTCATGCTAAACCGAGCCACGATACCACTCGAGCTAATTTCACCTCTCACAGTTTTGTTGGTACGTAGTAAAATCTTGCAATCCGTTTTACTTAGAATTAGATACACGAGTACCTAGATAAATTTTGTATCTAGGATAGATGACTAATTGGCTCAACTAAAAAATAGTAATGTGGGTTTGGGAATATGGTACATCATGGGTAAATCTTCAATTGAACGAAACATGAATGATTATCAGACATCAGTAGACTCACTAAGAATACCAAGAAAGTCAAGGGAAAGTAACAAAAATATCACCAAAAGTTGAACGAAACTTGAGCAATCTTAATTATACAACTCGAAATTAGGCATAACCGAGTATTAAACCGTAAGACGCCTTAATTCGTCAGAAATGTCTCCCGAGTGAAAATGCCTTCGCTTACTTATTTTAATCTCAGCACCAACATTCTGGCACAAATTTCCAAAAGGACGACATTAAAGTGTCCGGCAAAAACTGGGGATACCGAAATTACGCGAAAATACTTTCGTACTGACTAATTTGTTTCTGAAATGTTTCGGCTGACGTTTCACACGAGATGTCAACAAGCACTAACTCATCTTAAGCTACTATTGTCTACAGCATTCAGAATCACGAACGCTTTAAATTTGACAGGTCGAAACAGATCTCGCTTTAAAGTTGAAACAATTGATATCGCGTAGTCATAGCTGTTGATACCCATACCCAGGTACGTTTGAAGCCAATTTTACCAAAAAAATATTTTTGTTTGTTTATTTGTTTGTTTGTATGGCTCTTTGTACACAAAACACTTACATGAAACAATTTTACAGGAAAACAGCCTTTTATGAGAACCATTCTAACGATATTCGGATGAATCTGGGACTTCAGAGACCTTCGATTAGTTTATATGATACTCCGATGCAAATGCAAGTTGTTGTTTCACTTTTTTTTTAATAAGTCATAGGACTAAAATAGGCATGATCAAGGTTGTAGAACATTGGTACCATGAGTTTCAACAGTTCAAATGTTAAGATAGGTTCAATCGAAAATTTTATGACGCGAGTTCATTCGCTTTCGACTATCGTAAATGCAGTTTACGATAGCAACCCATAGTAGTGGTACTCGTGGATGTATCAACATAGTATTTTTTTTTAGAAGCAAAGTGAAACTGGTCCTTAAACCAATTACTCAATTCATCATACTTACAAGACACTAGAATTCCTTACCACGCTAATTCGGACTGAGCCAGTTTTATCATTCAAAATTATAATCGAAATAACATTACATGTGATCGATTACTTCTCTATCACTTAACCTTTGCTGGGATCGATTAAAGATTTTAAAAACAGATTAGGGATTATAAAAGGTTAGTCGAAGAGAAGGGTTCCGAGTGTGACCTTTAATGTCAGACGTTCTTACATACATAACATACATCAACTTCTATTCTCAAGTGGGGTAGGCAGAGCAAGGTCGGGAGACGCAGATTGTCATGGCTCCGGAACATCAGGGAGTGGACAGGCATCAGGACCGTGGAGGAGTTGTTCAGACTCGCCATGGACAGGGTCCGATTTAGGGAGCTGACTGCCAACCTTCAGTAGTGAAGTGGCACTTTAAGAAAAAGAAGCGCAGCGTAAGTCGTCCATCTAGAAGATGGTAAAACTACCTTTTAAAGATCGCCGGAAGACGCTGGATGGATCGCTTTTTGGTGTTTTATGCATAAAAGTATTGTTAAAACCGACGATGTGATTGTAAACGAATACACTGAAAACGTGGCTATTGATAGAGATTATCACAAGTAAAAAAGATTGTGCGCAGAGCCCGTTGCGCAGCAGCTATCCCATGACGTGAAGCAGGCTCATAAACTACATACAAACATACAACTGACATAAAATATAAACTATGCAAGACGCGAGTTTTTCCTTTATCAACAAACTAGCTGTGCCCGCGACTCCGTTCGCGTGGAATTCCCCCCGGCAATTCGCCCCGTTTTTTCCACATTTTCCAGTGTTCCTTCGCTCCTATTAGTCGTAGCGTGATGTTATATAGCCTAAAGCCTTCCTCGATAAATGGTCTATCCAACACAAAAAGATATTTTCAATTCGAAATAGTAGTTCCTGAGATTAGCGCGTTCAAACAAACAAACATACAAACAAACTCTTCAGCTTTATAATATTAGTATAGATAACAGTTAAAAGCCCTTATTACAAACGGTTCGGCCTTAACCCAAGGAACTCTGAAACCTGAGGTAAATCTGTATTTAAGCACTAAAATAATTTGTGCGCGAAATAATGTTTCGAGCTAGTAAAAAGGGCATTCCCGACCGTTCATCAAAAATCGATTATGATCATACAAATTGCGGTTTAACCACCGCGCCTTTATTTTGTTGAGGTGTAAACTAAAGGCATTAAGAAAGCATTTAAATTGATAGTTAATTGTTGTTTCGGAGTAACTGGTTTGTCAATGAGGTTTAGCGGAGTCAAATTACGTTTTTGAACCCTTTTTTGAAGTTCATTTAAGGGGCTTGTCGCAGATATACTTATTGTTGGGATGCTACTATTGGTATAAGTCTAAAGATAACCGCCCGGTAATATTTTTAAGCGTGTATATGTAAGTAGGTGCCCTAAAGGTTTGCAAATGTATGGCAAATGCAACATAAGCGGCCATATCTTTCGATGGCGTAAATTGAATAGTTAGATATTTGGTAATCAGTTCATATACAGGGTGATAATGTAATCCGTAACGAAATTTTACATACCTGTATGTTAATAAAACTTAAAAATATAATTTGAGTAGTTTCTCATTTTCTTTTGTAAGTAAGAAGTTATTGGTCATCAAAGTTTTCCTAAAAAGTGCTAACATTATTGACACCGCGCGTGGGGCGTCAATTATCAATCGACTTATGTACAATAACAACAAAAAATTTACCCTACCCTACAAATCTAAAATAACCGTACCTTAATAGCTGTTCAAAATGGAGTCCATTTCTCTCCAAACAGAGTCTTGCACGTTTCAAAACGTTTTCATTCACTCTTCTTAACACTTCAGTGTCACTTGCACTTCAGAAAATGCATTTACAATCTTGTCTTTAAGATTATGTAAATTTTGTGGTTCGTCCATGTACACACGGCGCTTGATTTCGCCCCAAAGATAGAAAAAATCACAAGGGGTGAGGTCAGTTGACCTGGCAAGCCAGGCCACAAATCCACTGCGACCTATCCACCGGTCACTGTACACAATTGTTCAAGTGCTCGTGCGTACATCGCGAGCGTAATGGGAGGTTACACCATCTTGTTGGTAAAAAATACTGGATGTACACTCGCACCATTTCATAGTACACTCGCGATTCGAAAATTCTAACGACATTGTCACTCGCACACTTCGCGCTTACGTAACGTACGACCGGGGTGATTAGGGAACGCGTGCGCGTCGACTGCCAGCTTGCGAATTCATTTTTCACACCTACCCTCGGCGGTTGCTTTAGGGGATTGTGGCAAATGCAAAACTACCCTACTTTAGAATAGAATTTAGACAAACGTAAACAGTTACACCGCGGTTTGTAGTATGCCCACATTCAATATTTTTTTGGGAATTTCCCGATGAAAAAAAAAGAAAAAAAAAGTGTTTTTTTTATTTTACCGTTGTATTGTGCTAGTGATTCTGAGTATGAGGAATTAATTTCGTTACGGATTTCATTATCACCCTGTATTATCTATACGTTGTATCGCTATATGTTGTATCTGTGTTGCCGACTAGCATACGTCGAGGTGTGTAAATTGCCTATCATAATAATATAATTCGCACACATTTTTCGTCGGTTGACAGGCAGACAGACCGACAAAAAAGTAATCGTATCTGAGTTTTTTTTAAGTAAAGGAATCCTAATAAAAGATAACCACGTAAGTTATGTACGTAAGTAAAAATATCAGACGGCAAAAAGCTAACATTACACGTACTATTTCAACAAAAACTTGTCTCTTGTGTCGCAGTTGTTGTTCAATGACATTTCTTTTCCAATTAATCCTAAATTTTATTGCTTCTAAAAATACTCTTAACTGCTCTTTTTCCTTTCTCTTTTCCTCTTTATATTGTCAAAGAAATAGCAATTGTCCACAAACCGACATTTCACGCTCATTTCAAATGACACTCTTTTTCATTATTATTAATTGGTGTAGGTACAATTAACTCTTTAACTGCTGTCTTTTTTTGCATGTCTTTGATCTACGCCGCATCAGCCGCATTTTAACTCACAATTTTTATTTGTTAGCCTCTACCGCCACTTATCGTCGAGTACACGTAATAATGTCTTCTATGTCGTTAATTGTCAGTGTTTTAAATCGCGCTCACGAATTTCGATGTTTGGTTGCATAAATACAATTTACGACTATCTCTCTGTGGACTTCAGTCAGGTGACATCTTTCTGAAAAAGAATCGCTTTATTGGAATTTATTTTCAAATACATTATCTATCGGCAATAATCGGAATTGAGAATTGAAACTACTTAATTACATTGTTACATTATATCTGGCTTACGTTAAGTTGACTGTCAGACAACGCACGCACAGCCTAAATAAATCATTGCCAAATACAGATCTTTTGTCATGCATGTGTATGTGTAGTGGTAGGCTTTTTGTAGATAAAAATCTTGCCTAGGTTATTGCCAACCACTATAGTATACCTTGAGTATTATAATGTTCGGGTAGTTGAATGGATCAAACATAACTTGCGAGATTTAATTACAGGCAAACTAACAAATGTGATAAAAATTCATTGAAATGAAATGAAATGAAATATATTTATTTGCTTTAGACACGGTAATATACAGTGGTCTTACAGATATTGATTGCGTTGTTCGGTGACATGCCTAACCAGATACGTTGGCATTGAAAAGTACAGACAACAAGGAAGTCTGTAGCAAAATGAAAATACATATACATACAATCACGGCTATATTCTCAAACGGGGTAGGCAGAGCATACAAAACGTGACATAGGCAAAACCATATCTTGACTGTTTCACGCTTCTCAGCCACTTCTAGCTTAGTTTTAGATTTGATTACAGGTGGAACAGGTATAATAGAGAAAGGTTGCTAGCCTGTCACCTAAAATATACATACATATACATACATATTCTCACGGCTGTATTCCCAAGATGGGTAGGCAGAGCACATGAATTGAAAAATCCAGTGCCACGTTTAGCAATTTCAGGGCAACCAGATGGTTAAATGTGATATTGCAGTGACAGGTTGCTAGCCCATCGCCTACAAGCCTATACCTTCACCTATTTTCCTTAGTCGCCTCTTACGACATCCACGGAAGAAATGGAGTGGTGTTATTCTATCCAGGCCACACAGGGAACGAGATTTGCACCAAAATTTGTTAGTTACAAAAAAAACTTGTGAATACAGATCGATCCTATTAATCTTTAGCTCGTATTAATCGACTTATCCAATTAACGTCATTCGTATCATGTCGTAATTACAAGTCATTAGCAAGGCTATTAACATACCTCAGTAAAGTTAGCAAATAAATTGTGTTTACGAGTCGGAATCGAAGAAATTGGTCGTTTTTATTGGGTCAAGATCGGGGACAAATTAACTGTAGGTAGGTATATCCTCCTGACAACCGGCGTCAAATTAAGTGTACTTTAAAACTGACTCTTAATGTCAAAAGACAAAGTTACAAATGACTTGGTTTTTATGTCCTACATAATAGGACGCGGGGTGTCAGGAGGATATTTAATATAGATATGCGCTTTGTGTACCTACTGGAATTACGACATCATTCGCCCATTATTATGCTCTCCTTTCCACTCCTAAAGGCAAAATAACTTACATACAATCACGCATGTATTCCCAATCGGGGTAGGCAGAGCATATGAAACGTAACATAGACAAAACCATGATTATGACTATCATGCTTCGCAGCCACTTCTAGCATAATTTTAGATTTGATAACACGTAGAAGAGGTATAATAGTGACAGGGTTCCTAGCCTGTCGCGTAAAGCACAACTAAACATATTTCCTTAGTAGCCTCTTACAATGCAAATAGATTTGATTAAGTGTCTGCAGGGAAATAAATAGTGACAGGTTGCTAGCCTAAACCTATTTCCCTAGTCGCCTCTTACATCACACAGGATAATTATAATTTATAATACAAGACAGTATAGTAACAATGAATAAATGATTAAACGACGTTAAATCTTCAATCGCATCCTACTTTCTAAAAGTACAAACGCAATAAATCCTCCTCAAAAAGTGTCTACTTTCTAATCTGTATAAAAAACGAATTTATCCAGTAAATTCCTTAAAAAGCCTAAGACAAATTGTCTGTATCTTGGTTTTAATGATACGGGCCCCGAAGGGCATTTAAGCCAATTCTGGCCCCTATAATAAAGGTTGACCCGTCGTCGCTTGCGCCGGCGACTCTGGTCGTTTCTACTTATGACTGGGAAGTCGTAGTATTGTTTTATTTCTAGCCCCTGACGTTAGAGGAGGAGTGGATTTCCGTGTCGTCATCATCATCATCATCATCAGCCTATACACGTCCCACTGCAGGGCACAGGCCTCCTCTCAGTATGAGAGGGCTTGGGCTATAGTTCCCACGCGGGCCCAGTGCGGATTGGGAACTTCACACACAACGTTGAATTACTTCGTCGCTGTATGCAGGTTTCCTCACGATGTTTCCCTTCACCGAATAGCTCGTGGTAGGTAAATATCAAATTCGATGGCGCACATAAATTTCATGTGATCTGCTGGTCTCATTTGGAAATAGAGGTGTTATGTAGGTATAGTTTTGTATTAGCTTACATATACTGTAGCTTTGTATGGCATAGGCTCGCGATACACAGGTCTTGAACTGAAAAGCGATGAAACATTTTGTCATAAGGTCAGTAATGAAAATACAGTAAATGTTTTTAGCGGTTTTCAGACGCGACAAAACGCTACGTAGACAAAACCTCGACTATTTCTAGCATTTTATAGGTTTTATGTTTAACTAGCTGTGCCCGCGACTCCGTTCGCGTGGAATAGTAGCAAATTTTCCCCGTTTTTTCCACTTTTCCCAATTTTTCTTCGCTCCTATTTGTCGCATCGTGATGTTATAAAGCTTAAAGCCTTCCTCGATAAATGGCCTATCCATCACAAAAAGATTTTTTCAATTCGAACCAGTAGTTCCTGAGATTAGCGCGTTCAAACAAACAAACAAACAAACAAACTCTTCAGCTTTATTATATTAGTATAGATTTATTCTATTTCACGTTTTGTAGCCACTTCTAGGATATATATTTTTTTGGGTTGCAGGTACAATAGTGACAGGTTGCTAGCCTGTCGCCTAAAATATACCTTAACCTATATCCTTAGTCGCCTCTTACGACATCCACGGAAGAAATGGAGAGGTGTTATTCTAAACCTGACACCACACGGGTTACTCGATCAATGTTTAAAATATTTACAGTCAATCCGGCCAACTTGTATACCTATGTTAATGTTTGTCTAAAAAAAAGATTTACGGGTCCACATCGGAGTATGCCCCGACCTAATCGGCGCTATGGCGACACCGTTGCCACTTGACCCCAACTCTAAATCCATTTAGGTTATTTGTCGCCGGATAAGTGGCCGGCACCGGAATAAACTTTCGCGAATGACTTTATAGGTCGAGTTTGATAATATATCTACTGAAGATTGTTCCTAACTATTTACATATGTATGTACTTATTTATATTTACTATTTATGTATTTACCTACTATCTGGCATACAACTTATCAAGACTTTAGAAAGAGAGAATAAGTTCGCGCAGCGCTTTTTCTATGTAAAAGCGTCACTCCACGTGAATCATCACCCGGGTAAATATTCGGGCGTTTGAACCACTGTCATTATTTTCAATTTTTTTTTTACCAGATTTCTTAATAAATCGGTACAATAAGTGTGTTATATAGTCCTTATAGATACACACTAGACTATTATGTACACATTTCTCAAAGAATCTGATAAAAAAAGTGTTGAGTAATGACAGCGGTTCAAACGCCCGAATATTTATCCACCCCTGGGTATCAATTACATTCATCATCATCATCATCAGCCTATATACGTCCCACTGCAGGGCACAGGCCTCCTCTCAGTATGATTACATTCAGTATTTTTTTTTCAAATAAATAATAATCAAGGGGTAGCACATAACACGAACAAGATTATTCTGTTAATGTACGTAGGTATAACCAATGCTGACGCAGAACGAA
The DNA here is from genome assembly GCA_005406045.1 of Adoxophyes honmai. Classification (NCBI taxonomy): domain Eukaryota; kingdom Metazoa; phylum Arthropoda; class Insecta; order Lepidoptera; family Tortricidae; genus Adoxophyes; species Adoxophyes honmai. The sequence continues at coordinate 177,299 of BHDV01037119.1, forward strand.
AACTCAATACCATCCTCCAACTTGTGAGTACCAACCATCTATATTGTCTACATATTTTATACCTAAACGAACGAAACATAGCCTAGTCGGTATTAATCGCTAAAGTGTGTGCTAAAATTAATTAAAACAGCGCACTCAACTCTAAAACCGTCATACAGTGTTTTACGAGTCATTTGATGATCCTAGTTTATAAAACACATAAAAAACACCCGAAAACAGGTGTATGAATCTAGTCTTCAGGAAATAAGGCTGAAAATGGATTACTTTTGGTTTTTGTGACAGCACCATTTGTGTTTGATTTTTAGGGTTCAGCAGCTAGGGTGTAAAACGCCTTACAAAGAAGAGATAATTAAATTATATAAATATCATGATATTTTATGTCTTTTACTAGGTGCTTCAACAATAACACTTTGTTATAACAGGACTAAGAAACTAAAAAAATATTTTTTTTTTTAAAGCCATGTGGTGTCTAGTTTAGAATAAACATCTCTACATTTCTTCCATTGACGTCGTAAGAGGCGACTAAGGAAATAGGTTAAGGTATGTTTTGGGCGACAGGCTAGCAATCTGTAGCTATTGTAGCTGCCAGCTTAAAATCTGAACTTTCTAGAAGTGGCCAAAATACGTAAAATAATCATGAATTTGTGGCGTTTCCTGTGCTCTGTCTAATCCATTTGGGAATACAGGGTTTACCCTTGAATTGTCGACAAATTTTTCATCGAATTTTAGTTCAAAGTCAACGTTTGGCACTTTTTCATTTGATCGATTA
>BHDV01037119.1:182457-200265 GCA_005406045.1 Adoxophyes honmai
AATGACAATGAATGTATATTATTGTATTGTCACCACAACTAAAAGCGCATACCGAATTTCAGATCAATCAGTTGACGGAAAGAGGTTGAAATTTCAATTTTTAAATTTGAACCAACAAAGACCAAAGACCAAAGACTAAAACAAACGGGGTAAGCTAAGTAAAACCGTTTAATAATAATAAAAATGGCTGAAGTGGCCACGAAACGTGAAATAGTCATAGTTTTGTCCATGTAGCGTTACGTGTGTTTGCTTACCCTATTTGCGAATACAGGCTTTTATAAGATCGTCTGTCCATCTTGTAGACGGACGTCCTGCGCTGTGCTTGCTGGTCCATGGTCTCCACTCGAGCACTTTTCGACCCCATCGGCCATCTGAGCGTCTAGTGCAATAAAGTCGGTCAAGAAACGCGTCGATTTTCGCTGTCTTCGTTAGCGAATATCGAAACCTGTGTCGACCGCGGCAGTTGTTCAAACGTGCCGCTTGGCGGCGCTGTCTCAGTTTCTATACAGTTCTTCGCGTTCGATCGAAATCGATCCGTTTCTTGACCGACTTCATTACATTATTGCTCTGCTAAATGTATGTGGTGTAGCACAGATTATACGCCATAATACTTAATTATAAAGGCTAGATACACACTAGATAATCCGCATCCGAAGAATTCTAATCCGTAAACATTGACACGGATGGTAAGGACAGTAATAGTGGAATACTCGTAAAACTTTTCAATTTTCATAGTAATAACAAAATTACGTAATTTGAACGGCCTATAAAATACTAAACCCACCCGTGTGGTGCCGGGTTAGAATAGCACCTCCCCCTTTCTTCCCGTGGGTGTCGTAAGAGTCGACTCTGGGAAAGGGTTAGTGTATTGTGGGCGATGGGCTAGCAACCTGTCACCGCAATATCACATTTTACCATCTGGTTACCCTGAATTTGCTAGACGTGGCGCTGGATTTTTGAATCCATGTGCTCTGCCTACCCCTCATGGGAATACAGGCGTGAGAATATGTATGTATGTATGTATGTACTTCTATATCATATACCGTGTGATGTTGGGTTTAGAGTAACACCTCTCCATTTCTCCGTAGGAAATAGGATAAGGTATATTTTAGGTGACAGGCTGTAATATAAGGTTGACCTGTCTTACTATGATATAAGGTTGCAAGTGCCATGTATTGGGTCAGCGTCGAACACAGCAACATTTACCTTACTAAAGGTATATTAAAGCTCCCGATTTCATTAATGAAAGTAAGAAGCACTGTCATTAGTATTAAAAGAATAGCTAATGAGAAATGTAATATTTAGCTGGTGTCGACCGTAATCGCAGGAAGTTAATCAAGAAACCGAGACAGAAGTAAACGTCTGTGTTTATATGACAATTAATTATCGCGGGAATAGTAACGGCGGGGATATTAATAATGTAGCTGTGATTTATGAGTTTCGTTCGTAACTCGTTTTGCTTTGCGGGTCCTCTCGATGTATTAGAAATTTTATCTACAAGAATTTAACTTCATAATTTTATAACTTTTAAGCTACAACCCATGAGGAGTATAAGTTTAATGTCTGACTGTCTGTTTGTAGTTCTTTAATGAACATAAGACTAATGACCATTTGCATCGCCTCGATTTTATACACATTGGCTACATTTTGATATCGTTTTTGATCATTTATTTGATTTTCTGTACGCTTAACAGATAACTAAATTAATTGTATCAGATAAATCAGATAATTTTAATTCGGTCAAGCGTTACTTAAAGTTACAAAAATTCGGTGAACTTTTAAAGTTCACCCATCATACCGTTACGTGTACGGTGGCAAACATAAATAAGTACCTAACTGATCATCATCATCATCATCATCAGCCTATATACGTCCCACTGCAGGGCACAAGCCTCCTCTCAGTATGAGAGGGCTTGGGCGATAGTTTCCATGCGGGCCCAGTGCGGATTGGGAACTTCACACACAGCGTTGAATTACTTCGTCGCTTTGTGTAGGTTTCCTCACAATGTTTTCCTTCACCGAATAGCTCGTGATAAATATCAAATTTGATATCGCACATAAATTCCGAAAATATTAGAGGTGCGAGCCCGGGGTTTGAACCCACGACCTTCTGCTTGAGAGGCCACAGTTCGAACCGATGGGCTATCACGGCTTTTTAACTTAACTGATGGTTACATTGAAACAAACGGCGTATAAATCTGTCTGGACGGACGTACTGACCAGCCGATCTTTCTATATAAATTCTGATTAATACCCCTTCTTTTTGTCACTGTCTGTGGCATATCGTGCGTAAGAGACGGAATTATACGTCGATTTGTCACGAGATCTATTCCTGTAAGGAATGCGAGACAAAGTTGCATCCTCGATACCGTAGAATGGGGTGAGTAGGGATATCAAGAGTGAGGTCGTTTTGAAGGGGGTACAATACGAGTGCACAAAACGTTCCGTGTGGTAACGGATTTAGGATAAAACCTCTGCCTTTCATCTGTGGACGTCGTGAGAGGCGACTAAGGATAGGTTAAATTATGATTTAACCCCTCGTATGCAGGAAATGAAAAATATACTGCATTCGAGCCTCTTCTGCTTCAATATCTACAAATTATGGTGATTAAAATAAAAAAAAGATATCCTTAAAATGGAGCAGATCTGCTCCGTAGCATACGAGAGGTTAAGCGACGGGCTAGCAAAAGCAAAATGATTCTTATTAGGTACAAATTAATTTAGTTTACCGAACTCATCTTAGTGTGAAATTCCATCTCATCTTCAGGAAGAGGCGGGATGTCGATTCTACATTTTTCATTTACGAAATGGATCTAACTAAAATCATGGAAGTGGAAGATAGAAAATAAAAATGTAAACCAACATTTTTTTAATCGAGGACAGAACGTCAGTTTGGTCCCTGCTCACCCCGTTTTCCGGTACTTATTATAATAGACACGGGACAAATAACTTGGCACTTATGCCTTATGAAATAGCAGCTAAAATTAAATGTAATTTCGTTGCGGTATGTGTTGTGTTGAAAGATAGCGGTATTTGGGTGTCGTAAATCAAATTAATATTGGATGATCAAGAATTTGTACTTCGTTCATTTTCGTACATACGTAGGTAAATACATACAACATGCCTGTATGCCCGAATGTGGTGGCAACGAAACGCTACATAGACAAACCTATTTGTAGCAATTTTTTAGGTTTTTTTCTAGGTTAGTTTAATTTGGAATGTAAGTAATAAAATTAGAAATACTGAAAAATAACGTTTTAAATCGAGTTTAGCTCGACATGTTCCAGGCTAGTCCGTGTAGTAGATAAAGGGCTACGGACTGGACTAGCCCAAAGCATGTCGAGCTAAACTCGATTTTACGTGAGTTATCAGTTAGTCATAGTACGGACAGCTGCAGAGAAAAGTAACCCCCTAGTAATGAAACATTCCATGGGCGGGGATTACTTTTCTCTGCAGCTGACTGTACTTTCTAGTGTTTGAGGTTTCAAAGTAACTCGGATTTAGTACAAATTGACGCATCCTCTTAAAAAAAATCAGATTTCGCAATTCAAAGAAAACCCTTGACTGTCTAAAACTAATCGCGAGTTTTTAGGGTTCCCTATCCAAAGTGGGTACCCCATACGTATTTTGAAAAATACGGAGGTGCGAGCCTGTGATTTGAATTTGAATCCTTGGAGACGCCTCAGTTCAAACCGCTGGACTACCACGGTTTTTAGGGTTCCGTACCCAAAGGGTAAAAACGGGACCCTATTACTGAGACTTCGCTGTCTGTTTTGTCTGTCTAACTGTCCGTCTGTTACCAGGCTGTATCTCAGGAACATTATGAGCTAGGCAATTGAAATTTTTAGAGATGATGTATTATGTTGCCGCTATAACAACAAATACTAAAATTAAAATTAAAATAATAATTAATTAAGGGGGGCTCCCATACAAAAAACTTTTTTTTTTCCTTTTTTTTTAATTAAGTACAAAAGATGTTATCAAAGTTATTACCAATTTGCAAAGGCGTCAACATATTCCACCCATCAAAGGCATCAAAAGATAACAAGCCCCAGTAAATCATAAAAACGTATGAAGTGAAATTATGTCGGTATTTAAGACAAAAAAAAAACAGTTTTGTTCAACAGCGAAAGTTATAGCATAATGCTTCTTAAGTCCAAAAAATTACTGTAGTCATATTAAGTATAGTAAGTATGTTACAAAAGAATTGTCAACCTTATTCTGGTACAGAGAAGAAGCCTTTTGCTTTATAGTGAACGGATCGTGTGTAAGAGCTAGCAACATTGTTGCTAATCGTTGAACGATATTCAATTAACTCGCAAAAACGGAGTGTAATGTTCAAATTGTATCATGCTGGGTGTGTAAAGTGTAAAATATGTGGCGACGCAAAGATGGTCCTTCGAACCGGATGTTTTTTGTACCTCTGAGTACTAAGGATCGATGAAATGCGTTTTCTGAGAAGAAAATAACGAGTTTAATGAGAGTAACGGTTGCAATTTAATACTACTTTACTTATTTACTACTACTTTTACTTACTACTACTTAATTATTACTTTTACATATTAATTACTTTACTTATACTTTGTTTGTAACTTACTAATACTTTTAAATACTTTTGCTACTACTTACTTAATAATTTAAGTTACTTTTTAATTATTTTTGTACTTCTAGAAGTGACAAGACGCATTCTATATTTGAATTAACCAAGGAATTTCATGATATTAGTATCTTCAAATTATACTCGTGTGTCAGGTTTAGAACCATACGTCTCCATTTCTTCCGTGGAGCCTTACCACTATTACTAGCCACGGGAGAAATAGAGAAGTGTTATTCTACACCTGACACCCCACATTTTATTTTACTAAGAATTTTCATAAATATTAATAAATGATTGTGCAATCGGATTCCCAAAGCGCGTGCGGCATTTGACCAAATAATTATTCGTTTAACCATTTAGCTCGTAAATCTTAGCCCGTTTTACAGTAACGTCGGCATAAGACGTTTATTACTAAAACATAAAAAGTTCGGAATAAATCATTGTGGACATTGTAATTCTTAAATGCATTTTAATTTCAACAATAAGTCCATGAGAATTGTGAAAAAGCAAAATTTTCGACGTTTAAGTTAGTTAGGAAGATTAACGGTTCGAGATAATCTTAAAATTGTCTGAAAATAAGACATTTGGAGTTCACGCTTCGGGACGTTTTCTGCATTGAGATTATAGTTTTTTTTTTGTGATAAAAATCTGATTAGACACTAAGAGGATTAACTTTGGAGTCCGTAACGACGGATACATTTTTAACACCTTCGGGCATAAAACTACTGAGAGACTCATAATGAAAAAACCGGCCAAGTGCGAGTTGGACTCGCATTTGAAGGGTTCCGTACTAAAAACTGCAAATAAAATCACGTATTTTGTATGAGTGGGTGTAAATACTTATATTATTGTTATTTTATTTACTTTTAAAGTAGATAACAACTGAATATTCTACTACTGTCATTTATGTTGACCCAAAAACACCAAAAAATCACGGTTGTTGTATGGGAGGCAACCGTAAATAATTACATTTTTAGTATTTGTTGATATAGCTGCAATAGAAATACAAAATCTGTACAAAATTCAACAGTCTAGCTAGCACGTTTCGTAAGATACAGCCTGGTTTCAGACGGACAGACAGACGGACAGACGGCCAGCGAAGCCTCAATAATAGGGTCCCGTATTTACTCATTGGGTACGGAAACATGACCGTTCTATGCACTTGTTGTACAATCTCCTATTTAATTTCATCTTTAAAACTTCCCTGCTGCCAGTACAGTAATCTAGCTGTCAAGCGATCCAGTGATGTATAGTAGCGCGTCACCCGCGCCCATTGTATAGTGATTACTCCAATAGCGAACTATTAACGAATTATCTAGTTATTACAATGAATTATAGCTAACCGACTGATCGATGGACCTGGAAAGTATTGCTGGCATTTAAGGTGTATGTTCGTAGCGGTCTGATAGTGACGGACGATATGTCGTTGCAACAGTACGGTTTTGGTTGTCGGAATAGCATGTCGTCTGACTGCACATCAACATTTAGAAGATAAAATATTTATTTGCGGTATCATTTGGGAATATTTTGTTAATGTACTAGACCTACATAATATTTCACCATGTTCTTTGTAGCTTCTCTTTTTCACTTTTCTCGGTGTCAATAATCAAGTCTCCTCTCTGTCTATTAAACGTTAGCTAAAAGATATTTTTTTTTTATTTCTTGTTTTTTTGTGCTATAAGGTTTTACTTACTTGTTGTCAGGAATTACAATACCAGGTGGCCAACAACAATTCAACTAAAGTAATTCGAACGGTTCGCTCCCCATGTCGTGACGACATGCAGCAGAAGAAGATGAAAATGTCGCATCGAAACGTCAAATGGTTAGCTTTCGTGTCACGAACTGTATTTCCTACAAAGGCATAGACGTCAGTGTCGCAGCGACACGTTTATTGCTGCTTAAAGTCGTCGGCAACGAACTTGCACCTTTAAGATGTGTGAGACTTTGAGATAAGACAGCAGTTTGAAGGTTGCTTTGTCGTTGATAGTGGGTGGGAAGTTTCGTTAGAGGAAGTGCTTTTTCTAGAATACAATTGTTCGATGGGTTATAAAAAATTGCGTCGAAAGAAGTTCCTCTCTCTCTCTTAACTAAAAACTTTTGCTAGAAGTGGCCAAGGAACTTGAAATAGTCGTGGTTTTGCCTACGCAGCTTTTCGTCTGCTCTGCCCACCTGACTTGGGAATACTCTCAATAAAAAAAAATATACCTCATCTGTTTTTAAACCTTAAATTACGCTAAAAGTGGCCGTGAAACGTGAAATCTTGGTTTTGTCTATGTATAGGATAGCCTAATAATTTTTGAATACGACATATTTTAAAACTCCTAAAAAAACTATGCTAAAAGTCACTATAGTACTTCTTTTATCTAAGAATTTTTAATTTTGGCCATCTCGGCATGTTTTCCATTTTTGGCTTGGCATTCGACGTGTTAAACCTAAAATTATACTAAATGTGGCTTCGGAACGTGAAATAGCCTTGATTTTGTGTGTCACGTTTCGTATGCCCTAGCTAACCCATTACGAAACAAGCATAATTATTATGTCACTATCATTTACGAGTCCATACATTTCCAGGACTATACCATTTGGAAGCGTTATTGGTAGCTTCCTCAGTGAGTACAGTATGAGCTACACCATTTTGTGGTGAAGCCAATCCTCCAGGTTATCACGGCGACCACAAGCCCAATTGGTGTCGCGGCTGTGGTTGCAAGCAAACTTAACAGGCTTTAAATTATCCAAAACAGCCACTATTTCGCTGGTCATGGCGTGCCAGGAAGTTAATTTGAAATTATTCCGCTGCAACACTCTGTACGGTTAGCACAGCAACACGGGCGAGTTGTTTCCTACCTGTCACTTTCTGACGTCTATAGTTAGACAGTGACAGGTATAGTCTAAGTCACGTGCAAGTCTTCACGTGCCCTGTCGTGCTAAACTGGCTGGTCAAGGCTAAATAATTATGATGGTAGAATTTCACACTATTCAGCAAGAATTTAATACATCCTTACGTACATACAATCATGCCTATGTTCCCAAATGTGGTAGGCAGAGCACACGAAAAGATATATAGACAAAACCATGACTAAGTATTTCACGCCTCGTGGCCAGTTCTAACATATTTTTTTCGTATTTGAGTTGGCAGGTAGGTATATGTAATAGTGACAAGTTGCTAGCTTGTCGTCAATAATGTACCTTAACCTATTTCCTTAGTCGCCTCTTGTGACATCCACGGAAGAAATGGAGGTGTTATTCTAAACCCGACACCACACATTTTCACTTGATCCAATATACTTTAAAAAACTTACATACATACATACATATCCTCACGCCTGTATTCCCAAGAGGGGTAGGCAGAGCACATGAATTCAAAAATCCAGTACCACGTTTAGCAATTTCAGGGAAACCAGATGGATAAACGTGATATTGCAGTGACAGGTTGCTAGCCCATCGCCCACAATACACTAACCCTTTCCCAGAGTCGACTCTTACGACACCCACGGGAAGAAAAGGGGAGGTGCTATTCTAACCCGGCACCACACGCAAATCACCCTCATCATATTAAATCTTAAGCCACACTTTGTAGCTTCACCACATTGTAAGGGAACAGATTATTATCAGAACCCGACCTAACAGGTTATAAGCCAAATAATTACATTGATAGAAATTATCACCATTATCATTAAAGGCGGTATAAAATCAAAGAGTATGCTAATCTACTTTCTAACGGACGCTACGCTACATAGTGATGTACCGAGTCGATCAACAAATTACGGATGCGGAATCATTGACCGAAATCGGAATACGTAATTGGTATCAGTAAAAACTTTGGTTCTCCGTCATTTTTCCTGACTCTAGTTCTATGGGGAGGGCCGAGTAAGGAGACAGATAAAGGTATTTTTGGCGATCGGCTAGCAAAATATCACTAGATTTTTGCTGAGATGAAGAGCTACAGCAAGCTAGACCGTAAAACGTCGAGGTAAATTAAATTTGAGTCGAGGGTTACTCGCTAATTTCAATATGAGAGAATCTCACGACTCACGAGCGATATACCTACCGTTAGACAGCAGGTAGTCTATGGTAAAAGAGTGATCACGTAAAGAACCCTACCTACTTCAATTCAATCGGGGTATATCTTAACTTCCTTAACCTATAGATACGGTAGGTCGAGCTAACGCAACATCGCATAGACCAAAACCATGAACATTTCACGGTTCATAACCACTTTCAGTATATTTTTTAGGCTTTTAGTAATTTATACATACATACATATTCTCACGCCTGTATTCCCAGGAGGGGTAGGCAGAGCACATAAATTAAAAAAAACAGTGCCACGTTTAGCAAATTCAGGGTAACCAGATGGTAAAACGCGATATTGCGGTGACAGGTTGCTAGCCCATCGCCCACAATACACTAACCCTTTCCCAGAGTCGACTCTTACGACACCCACGGGAAGAAAGGGGGAGGTGCTATTCTAACCCGGCACCACACGGGTGGGTTTAGTATTTTATAGGCCGTTCAAATTACGTAATTTTGTTATTACTATGAAAATTGAAAAGTTTTACGAGTATTCCACTATTACTGTCCTTACCATCCGTGTCAATGTTTACGGATTAGAATTCTTCGGATGCGGATTGGTCTAGTGCGTATCTAGCCTTTATAATTAAGTATTATGGCGTATAATCTGTGCTATAACCAGCTAATTCTATCGATTTAGTGCGTTTAGGCCTGCGGGCCGACGACTTTAATTCAATACATATCCACACTGATTACGAGTTTAAATGAAAATGGTAGGTAATTTGATAATTAACGATAGGGGAATTAGTTTGAGGTAGACCAGTCTTAGTTTAATGTCTTGGTTGGTTTTAATAGGCTTACGAACAATACAGAACAAGCAGTCCTTGATTGTGTCTTAGTCTGTGAAATAAGTCCACATTATTTATACATACATACAAACTTACATCACTAATATGTTCCTAAATGGGGAAGTGCACGCAAAACGCTACGTAATCGTGACTATTTTACGATTTGTAACCAATTCTAGCATACTTTAAGGTTTTAAGTTCAAAGTTAATAGTGACAGGTTGCTAACCTTCGCCTGGAATGTATTTTGACATTTTTGACCTATATCCTTAGTCGCTTCTCAAGACATGACGACGATTTTATTCTTGAAAGAATATGGGATTTACCAGTGTAGTCGGATTTAGAATAGCACCTCTCCATTTCGTGGACGTCGTAAGAGGCGACTAAGGAAATATGTCATGGCATATTTTAGGCTACAGGCTAGCAACTTGTCACTGTGATACCTCTTCCATTTATGTTTAAACCTAAAATTATGTTAAAAGTTGCAAAAGTCATGGTCAAGCAGCTGCGCAAAAAAGCGGTAGTTCACATTTCCCCCGATGATGAGTCACGACTTAGCCCAAAACCTGACAAACTTCGAAATAAAAACTCGAGTCTGTCCGTTAGATTTCATGACATAGTAATAGTACCGTCTCCAAGCCTTCTATCTCTCAAATCGTCGCAGTATCTATTCATTACGGGATCCAGGTGTACAATCACCAATGCCATGCGCGGTAATGGCCGACCACATGCGTCAATTACTGCGCAGGAGTGGCTGCGCAGCCGCGGGAAACAATTTTATAAAATCTTCTACAGAGTTGGGTGGAAATCGAAAGATGCATCACTGATACAAATATCACGGATTTTCTCAATGGGGTAGGTAGAACTCACGAAACGCTTCGTAGACAAATCTATGAACTTAATGGTCGCTCTAAAGAGAGACCAAATCTGTACGTCTAGTGTGTTCATTTCGATGGTGGAGTCGTTAACGAATTCGTTTGCGAGTTATCGCAAAATTGTATGGGAAGTGGACAGCGCCGCCAGCGGAACGTTTGCACAACTGCCACGGTCGACAAGTCTCCATACATTCCGCGACAACTCGCAAACGAATTCGTTAACGACTGCATAATCGTTTTCATTACACTAAGGGTTCAGGAGTACCTACCCGAAACCGCCGAGCGTGTATGACGAGAGTGATGAATGTGATTAAGCAAGAGAATTAAGCCAGAATAAGAGCAAATGGATCTTTGTTGGCTCTGCCTACCCCACAGGGAATAACCAGCCAATGGAGAGCCTGCCAGCCTGTCGCCTAAAATCTACCTGCACATAATTTCCTTTATCGACTTTTACAACATCCACGCAAGAAATTGTGAGGTGTTACTCTAACACAGCGGATCTCAAACTTTTTGCTGATGGAACCCTTTTGGAAAGCGAAATACTTGACGGAACCTTACAAAAAAACTACAGTCTATCCGTCCGTTTGTACGCTGCGCCAAAACGTTTGACCAAAGAGTGGTGTTTTTTCTAAATTCTAGCGGAACCCTTCCAGAGGTGTCGCGGAACCCTGGGGTTCTGCGGAACTCACTTTGAGTATGGCTGCTCTAACACAACAAGGTATAACTTGCGGCTCCAGTAAATACGATAGAGCTATAGTGCCCGTAGATCAGCTCACCTGAGCAAGCTGCGCGCACGCAGCTAATAAACGAACAAACGAAACATCTGTGCAATCCCCGGAATTAAACATAAATGGGTATCCATTTGGATGAACATCGTGACGGTATCAGGTGTTCTCGATCGCATGTCACTTTAGGGTCTCACCAAACCAGTCGATGCCTTTTCGGCAAAATGCGGGTAGAAAAAGCTTTATGTCAACGCAATAAGGGCGAACGAGATGTGAATTGGCTCGGCCATTCTCGGTCGAACGAGCCGAGTCGATTGACGTCTTGTTCGCCCTTATTGCGTTGACATAAAGCTTTTTCTACCCGCATTTTGCCGAAAAGGCGTCGACTAATGTGGGGAGACCCTTACTTGATATGATATAGCATGAGAAGGCTTGTCTTTGTCTAAATTATAGAACTGTTCGACTTACACATACATCACGCCTGCATCCCCAAATGGGGTTAGGTGAACATACGAAAACCATGAGACTACTTCACGTTTCTAACATATTTTAAAAATTTTGAGGCATTCGATATAATAGTGACAGGTTGCTAACCTATTTCCGTAGTCGCCTCTTATGACATCCACGGAAGAAATGGAGAGGTATTATTCTAAATCCGACACAACGCGGACAAACAAACAAACATACATCACGCCTATATTTCCAAGTAGGGTAGGCAGAGCAAAATAAACGTTACATGGTTCGCAGCCACCTATAGAAGTAGACATTTTAAGTTCATGGGTACAAAAGTACTTTTCAGATACATACTCGTATTTATTTGTGCTGCTTATTCTTCTTTTCTCAAAACAATTAACTAATAATTCACCCAGACTCCGTTTCGGTTCAGATAACCTTTTTGTGTCACAAAAAAGTAACAAAATCGCGCAACACTTTTTTATAAAGTGAGTTTCTCACGCAAACCTGTGGTAGAGCTGTAGCCATCAACTAATTGTTTCTGGGAGTTGACTAATGCTTAATTTAATTAGCGTAGGTATTTACATTCACGAACACATATTTAATGTCGAAACAGGCGCATACCGAAGTTAAGACGACTTCTCTTAGGCACGTTACATTGCGTGCTAGCCAAGCAATGAAATTAAAAGTTGTTGAAGAAATCCTTCAATGGATAATGACAAAGGTATGATGTAAAAATGATATGGTGATTGTAGGCGACGCGATATTTATAATTTTCGTATTTAAGCTAGTTTTTAGGAAATGTATATTGTACCACTGCAGATTCCTTTTAACTGTTACTAGTAACGCCATCTAGCGCCGTGTTATTGGAAATAAACGCATTTTAAGGGAATTTGGTGGGTATGAGCAGCCCGGGTCACAAAATTATAGGAGGTAGATTAATATAAGCAGATCATTCGCGAACACTGTAGCTGCTACTCATACAACCAAGCTTTCTTTTCGATATTTTACAAACGTTTTGACTTTTATTCGGCCCCATCACCTACAGTGATATTTTTGGAAACGAAGTGCGGGCGGGTCTATTCCAAGTTAGAATATGAGCACAGAATTGGTAATTGAGCTACGTATAGGAGGTTCACACACATACATACATACATATCCTCATGCCTGCATTCCCAAGAGGGATAGGCAGAGCACATGAATTCCAAAATTCAGTGCCACGTTTAGCAATTTCAGGGTAACCAGATGGTTAAACGTGATATTGCAGTGACCGGTTGCTCGCCCATCGCCCACAATACACTAACCCTTTCCCAGAGTCGACTCTTACGACACCCACGGAAAGAAAGGGGGAGGTGCTATTCTAACCCGGCACCACACGGGGGGGGGGGGGTTCACACCCGAATAAAAAATATTTTTAAGCGTAAATTTTGATGTGTCCGTATACATAGAGGTCCTGCTTGACCGTATTATGACCATCCTACATTTTATCAGACTAATTTTAACAGATTAACTAACACAATTTGGTTTCACATACATACATACAATCACGCATATCTTCTCATGTGGGGTAGGCAGAACACACGAAACGTGACATAGAGAAAACCATGATCATGACCATTTTACGCTTATCCCGACACCACACATACACAGGTGGTTTCATATGAGAGGGCCTGGGCTATAGTTCCCACGCGGGCCCAGTGCGGAATGGGAACTTCATACACAACATCGAAGTACTTCGTTGCTGTGAATAGGTTTCCTCACGATGCATTCCTTCACCGAATGCACGCGGTAAATATCAAATTCGGTATCGCACATCGATTCCGAAAAATTCAGAGGTGCGTGCGTGGGTTTCGAACCCACGACCCTCTGCTTGAGAGGCCACAGGTCAAACCGCTGGGCTACCATTCTACCACGGCGCTTTACGGTGTACGATGCTGTCAGCCAATAAACTATTTAGTTTGACAGTTGTATTTCGAAAAACATTCACATAAACATCCCAAAGAACAAACAAAAAGAGAGCGTTCACTTCGAATCGCGTCAGCCTTTCGCTTTCTGTCAAAAATTTGGCCCACCTTGACACATGTCAAGATGTCAGAATGGCCGCCGAGACAGCCGCGCGCTTAATTAAAAAGCTGAATTTCCTTTCTGTTCACCATTAATCATTCAATAATTACTGGTGTGGGTATAGAGTAGTGAATGTGCAGATGGGGCACTAACTCTATTGGTTTAGCGAGCGCGATATTCCGTCTTTTATGATATCTCTAGTTAGACAGTGACAGGTATGGTCTAAAATGGTGTAAAAGTCCTCCAAAATTGGTTTATTTCTGTAAAATACATAAAAAACAAACAAATTCTTCTCAAAACCAATTAAAATTAAAATATACTACATGTCTAAAAGTACTTGACGCAAGACAATCCGTGGTTCTGGAATTATTCTGGTACAAATGAACATGCCGTCTTTTTTTCGCAATTTTTGTTCCATTTTGTGTACCAGTTAAACGCATGAAAATACAAGGCAAATGTACATATGAACATGTTTCCTGAGCGTGAAGTAAATGGGGTAGAGCACATCAAACGTTACATAGTAAAAATGTAAGTTATTTCAAGTTTCGTCACCGTTTTCAGCAACATTTTAGGTTAAAATTTAGATGATAGCTGTATAATAGTGGTAGAATACCAGCCTGTCACCTAAAGCAAATAAAGAAGTCCCATTCTAATCTTGACACTTAGGTCAAAACATGTGAAAAAGACAATTTCCAAAGAACCACCGAGTTCTATTTTTAAACCATCACCATTTTCAGTTGTGCACTGTCTGCCACTAGTTAATCTTTGCCCGTAACGTGAGAAAGTGATAGGAATACTTCTGTCACTCTTCACCTTCTTAATTATGCAGGTTAAATGTGACGCATGTCTATTTCGATCTCCCTCTCGCGAAGGGCTGTCACAAAGACGTTTTACAGAAGTACTGGGTTTAAACTAAGGGGCAGAACAGACGACAGACTTTTGTGCGATCGAGTCTGCGGAGCAATAAAAACTCTGAATGGAAACTGTCAGCGCGCCATTCAGAAATTTTATTGCTCCGCAGACTCGATCGCACAAAAGTCTGTCGTCTGCGCGGCGCCTAACCCTGTGTTAGCGTTGCTTCATCGTGGCTATTACCATCATCCAGCAATATTAAATCCAATATTGAGTCCTATGTGGATTGGGAACTTCACACGCAACCTTGAGTAGCTTCGTTGTACGATGTTTCCCCGCGACCGAATTACATTACGATAAGTTTTAGGCGACAGGCTAAGAACTTGTCATTATTCTGCCTCTTACGATTATTTGACCTAAAATCATTTTAAAAGTAGATAAAGTACGTTCCACGTGCTCTGCCTATGTTAGTTGGGAATACGGGGGTGGTACTAATATGTGTATGTGCGTAAAAATGCCAAAAATCTCAGAGTCGGGCTTCACCTTATGTTTTATGACAAACGATATTTATAAACACGAAGTGAAAAAAAATGGATACACCGACGTCTTTATATCAAGTTAAGCTCCATATGTTTCCGGGCAATCCGTGACCTATCATCAGGAGCAAAGCGCCACAGTGCAGTGATAATGGATCTCCCTATGATGGATCACGAATTGGCACGAAACCTATCTAGCTACTCTCTATAAAAAGACGAGAGACTCACGATCTGTAATAAAACAAACCCTCACACATATCACAATACCAAAAACTCTAACGCGTTCCACAAATACATTCCTTAAACTAATTAATATGACATTGTCTAATGTTTTTTTAATAACAGCACATGGGAGTTGCCCGTTGCAATTATTCTAATGCATGCCAGTACAATCTGGCAACACCACACTTCACATAGCCACAGAATACACAACCCTATCTCCAGAGAGGTAAGGCCTTAGCGAGTGCACGTGAGGTCGGTTTTATACACAGACTTATATCGAAATAGATACCGCGAGGAGCATTTGTATGAAAACCCAGCGTGCCACTTTTTCTATACCTACTGTAATGTCACACAAGCGCTTTATTGGTGAGAAATTGACAGTCCGAGTGAAACCGATTCAAAGACGCCGCCTTATTCAAGTTGTCCTGTTAGACAGTTAAACCTACTCTAAATGGTACAAAACTAAATGAAATCGCGTCAAAAGACTTAGTTCTTTTTTCTTACTCGGTCTTACTTGGTCTTAGTTCGCCCCTTGCTTTGTTGACTAATCAGGGTCTTCAAATTTGCGAAAAACTTAATTCAAAGTTATAAAAAAATATGTTTTTATGACTTATAGGCAACAATGCCAACAATGAGGATTCGCTCATTTCACTGCCTGCCTTACAATCCTAAAAATGTCTGGACGTTGCATAGAATGCAATCTTATGGTATTTAACAGTGACCGAGTTCGATATTACATACATTTGCGTCATCTATTCCGATATACGTCTGTGGCTTTATATTAGGTTTCCAGTTAATTTATTTCGTTTCCTAATTTGTGGAGTAACGTGCCTTTTGACTTTTTCGTGATGAATGAGCCTTAATGGAGTGTACTGGCTTATCGTGGCATCTGAGTTGTGCATTAGATAATTGAATTAGAGAATCCCATGCATGTTTTATGCAGACGAGGGTAGATGGGCAGAGAAAATAAGATACTCGCTGTAAGCACTAACTGTTTATATTTTACCTGTATCCATGTGCATTTAACCATTAAGCTCGTCACAGACTACTCATATACTATAATATTTTATCTGCGTATAAATGTCATCTTTCCATTATGTCGATGCCAACAGATACCTCACGGTAAATCTGCTCTGTGTGTGTTAGCTCATTGAATTGTATAGGGAGCGATATTGACAGATATCTGTTCAGTAACAGATATCTTACTGTATCTGCTTAGTAAGTATGTGACACCCTTTGTGCTTTCAGGAGCAATTTGCAAAGAAACCTTTAAGGTATCCGGTTATCCCCTCAGCTGTTGAAAAAAAATGCGATTTTTGGGCTGACTTTCGGTTGCTTCCTAGCCGTCTTGCTTTACCCTGGACGCGTTTTAATAAGCTAGAGAGAGCCAGGCATAGTTTATCAGTACTCTTTTGACACAATAGTGAGCACATCTGTCATAACCCCGGAGCGGGACGCGCCACAAATACGGGTATTTTAGTCGCAGACCCGCTGTGGGGTTCTCCACAGCTGAGGGGTTAATGGTATTTTCTTTTATGGTTAATGGTATTTTCTTTTATTTCTTTCTCAACTTTCATTGTGTGTCTACTCTAATTTCACATGTTTTGTCAATCGCTTGAAGGCCAGCAGGAAGAGATATCCCTTTAGGGATATGTTCGCCTTTGTACTTGTGTTTTGTTTTGTACTTGTTATTTTGTCATGTGTTTATTTTGTACAATAAAGAGTTACATACATACATACGTATCCGTGGCAGCATCTTAATGCACAAGTGTATTATAAAATCAATATCGATTCTATTATTGATCTATTACATAAAATCGTCCTTGTGATATCGAATTTAGAATAACAGCTCTGCATTTCTTTCGTGGATGTCGTAAGAGGCGACTAAGGCGGTTAAGGTATATTTCAGGCGACAGGCTTACCCATCCACCTGTCACTATGATTTTTAGCAGAGATTTTGAGTTAGCACTCAAAACTTTAAAACAAATTGCTAGAAGTGGCCACTATAATAGTCATTGTATCATGGTTTTGCCTATGTAGCGGTTCGTGTTGTCTGCCTACCGCATTTGGGAACAGCCTTCGTCTTATGGCTGCAATGATGATGATGATGAAGTTAAATAGGATTTCCGATAACTTACCTAACAATTTCTTCATTAATTGCTACAGTATAAAATATACTTTTACAATCCTAATTCCACTATAGTGATAGAAAATTCATCATTATCTGTCGAAAGCTCGCAAGTCCTCTTTGCATTCAAAGGCGACTTCAACCTTATTCTCTTTACGCAACGTTGGTTTTGCATTGCACTAATCCTTCAAGACACGACATTTCGAGCATCTTAATTAACATCAAATTGTTAACTATAGTTTTTTATGATCTATGATAATCTTGATCGAGTCCGCGGTGCATGAAGTGAGCAAACAGCAAATATAAAAATACAGGAGCTACTAAAACAATAATTAATGCTGATTCCTAACAGAACTGTTACTCGAATAATTACAGTGGCTTGAAGACGTCAAAATAAATTAGTTGCTAGTTTTGGTCAAGTTATTCGTTTGTTTATTTAACTCACTAATCCTAAATAATTAGCGTAAGTGTTTGTATGATTGGATGTGGGAACATTTTGTTG
>BHDV01037119.1:200313-210547 GCA_005406045.1 Adoxophyes honmai
TATATATATATATATATATCACGCCTGTATTCCCAAAACGAAAAGGGAAACCACATGAAATGTTACATAGACAAAGCTATGTACCGTCGAACCAATTGATTCCCGACCCACTATAGAACCTATTCACAGTGAACGTCATACTGACATTGCATTGCTTGACAAAGGAAATGTTTATGACGTTTATTGTGACAACGTTCTGCGGTGGATCAGGAATCAGTTGGTTCGATAGTACTTGGACCAAGTTAGATACCAAATGTAATATAGTGACAGATTGCTAGCCTATTGCTTAAAATATGTCTTTACCAAGGAAATATTCTATAGTCGTCTCTTACGACATCATCGGAAGAAATGGAAAGGTGTTGAACATTATTTGATTGAAATAAGGTTTGGTCGCCTAAGGGAACTGTCAGATAGAGAGCGGTCGTAAGATCAAGCGTCTAAGCCGAAGCAGTCAGTTTTACTTATTTATGTTTATTCATGTTATTTTTTAATTTGTGTTGCAGGCCAAAAAGAAGATGGCGGGCCGATATCACACTAGACCGGATGCTGTGGATGTTAAAAGAAGCCTTTGCCCAGCCGAGGGATACTTTTACAAGCTCATTAATAATAAAATTGATGATATGTTGAAATTGTTGAATTGGTCACAACATATTCAAATACGACATAATAAAGTACTATTTACAAAACAAATTAAAATTAATTGGTCACAAAACTTAAAATAGTCATGATTTTGTCCCATAGGGCCGATTGTTCAATCACCAGATAAATTTATCTGCCGCTTAAAATTATTGCTATCCTTTTTTCGCGTCATATAAAAGAAAAGTGACAGCCAACATGTATCGGACAGATATGTTTTATTTGGTGATTGAAAAATTAGCTCTTTGTAGTATTTCCTGTGCTTTGCTGAACCCATTTGGGGATACAAGAGTCAGAAATATCGACTAGACTCTCGTGCCGTGGTAGCAAAGGAAGTCAATACTTCTGACAGCAATAAAACGCGAACAGTCTATGGCGACCACAAACGACTGGACACGCTATTCCCACCGTAAACACAGAATAGATAATAGCCGTAAATCAGTCATGGAACTCAGTCATCAGCCTAACCTCGTCCACTGATCTATACATACATACATGCAATCACGCCTGTATTCCCAAATGGGGCAGGCAGAGCACACGAAACTTGACATAGACAAAACCATGATTATGACTGTATCACGCTTTACTTCTAACATGGTTTTAGGTCTGCAAAGATGGAAGAGGTAGTATAGTGACAGGTTGCTAGCCTGTCGCCTAAAGCATACCTAAACCTATTTCCTAAGTCACCTCCTACGATATCCACGGAAGAAATGGAGAGGGGTATTCTATCCCGACACCACACGGAAAACTATTACTACCACTTCCACTACCACAGATCTATACTTACTAATATTATAAAGCTGAAGTGTTTGTTTGTTTGTTAGTTTAACGCGCTAATCTCAGGAACTACTGGTTCAATTTTTTTTTTCTTGGATAGATCACTTATCGAGGAAGGTTTTAGGCTTTATAAAGTCAGTATTCCACGCGAACGGAGTCTCGGGCACAGATAGTGGATATAATAGACTCAGTGTAACTGGCGCCTTACACTATGATACAATCAATCTTTTCTGAACCTTGCGTCGCGGGCCCTATCGAAATTGGTCGCAGGACCCGCGGGACATTTTGAACAACACACCTCAATCGCTGGTTGACCACTTTGAGTAACACCAATTACAGTAGCAAAATGGTGTCGCAGTGTGTGCAGATATAGCGCTAACGATGATAGGGAGTAGCATAGGAAAATGTAGGGCAGGTAGAGCATCCGAAACTTGACATAGACAAAACCATGAATATGACTATTCCACGCTTCCCAGTCACTTCAAGCTTAGTTTGAAAACATATTATGGAAGAGGTAGTATAACAGTGACAGGTTGCTAGCCTAACGCCTAAAGCATTCCTAAACCTATTTCCTTAGACGCCTCTTACGACGTCTACGTAAGAAATGGAGGTTATTCTAGACCCGACACCACACGGGCAATAGGAAAACGTGTGTCATTTTTAATCGGGTCGCGGGCTTCTAATATCTGTGAAACGCGCCAGCCAAAAACGTTAAGAATCCCTGATATAAACCAAACACTCCTCCATGCGCTCTCTTCAGTAAATTCCTAGGTTTACTGTTAACCCATAAAAGAAGCAGTAAATTATTAATGACTATGCAAAGACCCCGAGGTGGCTTGTGGTTTGCCGACAACGCAGTAAAAGCTCCAAGGCAAAAACAAATTTAACATCTATGCTATGGTTTTTCACATGGGACCCTTGAGATGTTAATGGTGACATGGGAAAGCCTGTGTGGAGTCCACGCACGCTATGATGGAAAATAGCTGTAGAGTTGATTGTGTTCTCTATTACATACAAACATACATACATTAAATGAAAGAAGATTGACTAAACAGATCTATGCTGGAAGTGTGAATGGATGTGTTGGGAGGGGAAGACCTATACTAGAGACCTTTAGGTACTTAAAAGATGGTAAACAATCTTGACATGTCTTTTTATTGAAATACACAGTCTAAAAATGAAAATCGTTACAATATACAATTCAATTATGAAACTAAATGATTTATCCCTACCTAAATTGTAAAATGTAAAGATTTTGATTTATAAAGTGTATGTTTAAATAAAAAGACACGTCAAGATTGTTTACCATCTTTTAAGTACCTAAAGGTCTCTAGTATAGACGGACGTTCCGTGACCAAATCGCGGACGTTTTAGAAACAGGTCAGGTCAAGAGTACCCGAAATCGACGAGCATGTAATGAAGAAGCTAATGAACGTGGATGAACCAAAAGAGGTATGTCGGGATCGTAGCAAGTGGAACAAAGTGGTCTTTGCCTACCCCTGTGTGAAAGAGGCGTGACGGTATGTATGTATGTATGTATTAAGCAGGCTTGTATTCCCAAATGGGGCAGGCAGAACATACGATACTCTACATAGACAAAAAACTTGACTATTTCATGTTTTATGGCAACTTCTAGCATATTTTTTGGGTTTTGAGTTGACAGGTACAATAGTGAGAGGTTACTAACTGTGTTACCAAAACAAACCTTAACATTAATCTTAATTCCTTAGTCGTTTACGACATCCACGGAAAAAAAGGAGAGGTGTTATTCTAAACCCGACACCACACAAGATAAGTACGTAAGGTTTACGATTGATTAAACCTGAGAATTTAATTTAGCCTGTTTTCAACTGGGCAGTACACACAAAACGAGACATGGACAAAACCATGATTAAGACTATTTGAGTGAGTTTAAAAAAAATTGTACATAGTTAAAGCCTTTAATAAAAACAAAAGTTAATTGATTCTTTTGTGTAACGACAATTTTATTACCCATACATTTTGTATAGGAAATTTTCGTTACACAAAAGATGCGATCGTGATTTTGTTTTTATTAACCCTTAATTTATGTACAATTTTTTTGAAACTCACTCATTTCACGTTTTGCAGCTACTCTAGTATAATTTTAGGTCCGAAAACAGATGGAAGTGGTAAGTATAGTGACAGGTTGCTAGCCTGTCGCCAAAAGCATGCCTAAGTATATTTCCTTAGTCGCCTAGACAGACTTCCAGATTATGAGATTATAAAGCTATAACAAACGAATAGTAATATACTCAAATAGGTTTAATATTAGAACCGTAGGCAACTGCAGTTACGAGCAAATACCAACTTTAACACTAGTGTAACAAATAACCATTTCAGTCCAACTCTGCTGAACAAACTTAGAATGTCAGTCAATCAACTCTAGTAAACTCAGCACAGAAACGACATAAAGCCACAATCTACCGTATAAAGATATTCACAATAGAATTCCAAGCAGTAGCAGATTGACAGCCGCGGTGCGCCGACGACCATTGTATGGAAATTAATGCAGTGTGCATGGAGACAGCAGGCCAGGTTGAAAGAAAGGTTTACATACATTACATACAATTACGCTTATGTTCCTAAACGGGGGCAGAGCATACGACACGTGACATAGACAAAACCAAGATTAGGTTTATGATTCCACGTTTCGCAGCCACTTCTAGTTTAGTTATAGGTTTGCAAAGATGGAAGTGGTAGAGTAGTACCTACTAATATAAAATAAATTAATATAAGTCACTGTTACTCGATTTTCATAAACAAAAAAGTTAGGTAACTACTTTATAGTATTGAGTGCTTCGTCCAAGAGTAAGTTTTATTCTGTTTTAGTTGAATTCGTTCTTTATCTATCACTAGCTTTCCGCCCACGGCTTCGCCCGCGTGGAACTCGGTTATATTGCGGTATAAAGCACAACTATATGAAAACTTCTCGTTTCAAACGACACACAGCTCCATCGATCTATCATCTATCTATCGGTCATCGATCGATATCGATCTATCAAGCAAACTGTATTTTTGTTTTTCCTCGGGAACATCAACTTTTCCGGGATAAAAAGTAGCCTATTATTTAATCCGGACTTCTATCTTTACGTCTGCAAAATTTCAAAGCAATCGGTTCAGTAGTTACGGCTTGAAAGCGGAACAAACAAACAAACAAACAAACAAACAAACTCACTTTCTGACTTATAATATTAGTAAGGATTTAGACTGTAAAAGATATTGTACACGTATTTTTTCGTTTGTCAAGCACAAAATGACGGAGATACAGAGATTAAAAATCTCGAGTAACGTCACTAGATGATTAAATTTTGCTATAAATTGAGGCGATGGAGTGAAGCTACGGTTTATGTACAGACGTATATATTCCCAAATAGGATAGGTAAAGCACATGAAACTACTACTACTGCACGCTTCGCAGTCACTTCTAGTATAATTTTAGTTTTAAAAAAACAGTTGGAAGATGTAAAATGGGCCAATCAACTATTTTGTGTTGTTATTCTGTCCCGTAAGTCAGGGGACAACTGTGATAGAGTTGCTTAGAAAAAGGTTGTAATTCAGGTCTCGTTCTATGCTCAGGAGATGCGCCATAAAAAAATACGTACAACTGTAAAAAAAATCTCAACTTATAGCGGATTATATTCTAGAAAATCACAATTTTACTCGGTTAGTCAGGAGACGTAACCATGGCAACCAGGGACATAAAATAGTTGATCGACCCAAATAGCACACTAAGCTACGGTGTGTAAAAGTATCTTTTCATAATTACTTTAATAAATAGTCGACATTTTTAATATAACTAAACGTGCCTCAACTACACGCATACAAAATCCTAATACCGATTGGGCTACAAGTTGGCCTGCTGTGCCTGTCTGCCCTGCTGCAGGCTGTGCCACGAATGCGAAATAGCCTCTATACTTAGCTGTGTAAGCTAATAATTAAATAATAAATCAGGACATGTGCCGCAACTTCTATTGCGCGGGGCGATTTGACGGGCCAGTTTGTCTTGATACATTTTACCACTAAATGTGGGTAGTTGAGTCTGGGGTAATTTTAATTTAACTTAAAAAAGGGGTCCCGTGTGGTGCCGGGTTAGAATAGCACCTCCCCCTTTCTTCCCGTGGGTGTCGTAAGAGTCGACTCTGGGAAAGGGTTAGTGTATTGTGGGCGATGGGCTAGCAACCTGTCACTGCAATATCACGTTTAACCATCTGCATACCCTGAAATTGCTAGACGTGGCACTGAATTTTTGAATTCAGTGCAATTCTGTCGGCCGGATAGCCCAGCGGTTAGAGAACCTGACTGTGAAGCTTAAGGTCCCGGGTTCGATCCCCGGTCGGGGCAGATGTTTGTATGATGAATACGAATGTTTGCTTTCGAGTCTTGGATGTTTATCTATATATAAGTAAGTTTATCCGTTGTCTAGTACCCATAACACAGGCATTAAATTGCCTACTTTGGGACTAGGTGATTGGTGTAAGAATTGTCCAGTGATATTTATTTATTTTATTTATTTTTTTCATGTGCTCTGCCTACCCCTTTTGGGAATACAGGCGTGAGAATATGTATGTATGTATGTAAAAAAGGGGTAAATTTTTCATATCCACTGCAATCCTGCCGTATCGTTAGAGCACATTAAAATGTTTAGAAATATAGTACCTCTCCATTTCTTCCGTGGATGTCATAAGAAGCGACTAAGTAAATATATTGGAGTATGTTTTGAACCACAGGCTAGCAACTTGTCACTATAGTACTTCTTTCATCTATTTTTAAACATAACGATATGCCAAATGTGGTTACGAAAGATAAAACAGTCATAGTTTTAACTAGATAACGTTTGGTGCGCTCTGCCCATCCCATTAGGGAATACAGACGTCATTTATGTATGTGGGTAAAAGTGAGGAAAATCTCTTAGTGCCATGAAAAGTTCCACCAATTTGACAGTGGCGTCCTTTTTTGATTTCTTACTTTATGAGCGAGAAAGACTGTCTGTCCCTACCTGTCTGGATTGCTACTACTATCTTACGAGTATAAGCCACTCGTAACACGAATGTAAATGACAGAAAAGTATTTAACCTACAGGGGTCAAACAGGCCTGCAGTTCATCTGATGGAAAGCAATTACCACTGCCCGTAGACAGAGACATAAAGGGGAGTCGTTATTTCTCTGAAAGGTCAAATCGTTTTGTGGATCCCATCTTCAATTTGACATGTAAGGAAAGAAGTTACTCTTGAAGCGATGGTTACAATTAAGATTGTAAAGTGAAATACAATTTGTGTGTGAAGTTCCAAATGACCACTGGGCCCGCGTGGGGACTATAGTCTAACCCCCTCGTACTAAGGGAAGCTTGTTCCTAGCAGTAAGACATCATTAGTGTGGATTATTACGGATGTCCAAAATATCGATCGTCTGACGCAATGAAAGCATAACGTCTAGTTTAATCGAAACGATGATAGAGTCGATAACGATTTCGTTTGCGAACAAACGCGGAATAGTATGGAGACGTGTCGATCGCAGTTGTGCAAACGTACCGCTGGCGGCGCCGCCTCAGTTTCCATACACTTCCACGTAAATTCGCAAACGAAATCGTTATCGTTTCCTGACCATTTTGATCACACCAGATGCTCAGAACTGTCTTCGC
The DNA here is from genome assembly GCA_005406045.1 of Adoxophyes honmai. Taxonomy (NCBI): domain Eukaryota; kingdom Metazoa; phylum Arthropoda; class Insecta; order Lepidoptera; family Tortricidae; genus Adoxophyes; species Adoxophyes honmai. The sequence continues at coordinate 207,386 of BHDV01037119.1, forward strand.
AGAAGTGTCGAGCTCTAATTTAAGTTGCCAAGTTTTGGATTACTATTTCTTTATTATTTGTATGCGTTGGTCACAATTATCTAAGACCAAGAGCTAAGAGGGACAAAGCTTTTATTTACTGCAACAAACCTACAAAATAAACGGTAAGGCAACACAAGCCGGTCCGCCGGCAGCTTTTATTCATACATTATCATAATGCGACGATCAATATTCGATGTTTGCTCCGCGCAGTGAGAGCGCCATTTGCATGCTGATTGCATCCCATCCTGTGTGTTACACTCTTTACCAGGGTGCCTGTGAGATGGAGGGACAGGTCTCAAATATTAAATCAACAAAATCCGGATTCGAATTTGGAATGGAGATCCTAGGGTAGAGAAATATGGACAGGCCTTTCTGTTGGATGGATGACATTATGAAGAAATAAGGATCAAGGGCAAAGAAAAGAGAGATGGGAATACGACTGGGATGGAAAAAGATTTGAATGGTGTGTACCCAACGGTGGATGAAAACACGCTGAAGAAGAAACAAAACCCGAAGTCATTACGAAACCCTAGACAAATTAAAAAGTGCCATGCCTCATGAGACAGTAATGATACTGACCGTCTTACACTCCACTCCGGAACATAACACTGTAAGCAACAATGCTTCCGTCCTTTCTTCTGTTCTGTTCTTATTTCAAGTTATCAGTTCTTTTTTAAATTATGTAGTTAGTCCGTCTAGGTCTACCCCTCCAAACACACCCATTCACACTTCCTGTATAAATCTGTTCAGTAAATCTTCTTTCATCCATCCTTTCTATATTGGTAATTTTATTAAATGTCCTTCCTTATACTTAAACTGACCACACCCTACACACTGTTTTACACAACGTCCCCGCGCCTAGTTAAGAATCTGTATACTTTAATATCTACATAAAATAATAATATACAACTGTCTATAGAGTAAGAAACTGAGCACAGAGGTGTCACCTTTGAAACTATTGTTCATGCCTAAGAGCTCGACTCGTCCAAAACTTTTTTCATTTTATCAGAGTGAAAAGATGGTTGGTGGCTGCCATTAAAGCCGAATCAAGATGTGCCAATTTTTCAATTTTTTATTTAGTTGCTTGTCTCGAGTTTGTCTTTTATACCCTACATTAAAACATATGTCCCTCTGTAACCAACCGTGAAAGAAAGAAAAAAGAAATGAGATGCTTTTTACACTGAAACCGTGATAAACGCTAGCGTGTTAAGGCCCTTGCAGGTTAAAGTTAATCTAGTTCCGGTCGAAATTTTGCGTTTGTGTAAATCATATGGCAATGCCATAACCTGGCAGTAGAACTATGGTGACCCAGCCAGGATTGTCTCCGCAGAGGGAACTCTTCAATAGCTGGCCCGATTGAGTTGAAATTTGGTACACATGATTACATACATACATTACACCTGTATTCCGAAATGGGGTTGGCAGAGCACACAAAACACATAATTAAAAAAGAGAAATGAATGGAGGAGGTGGAAATTAGCGTCTATTTAAAAACAAATTGATTGAAACCGGTTAAGCGGTTAAAGCGTGGAAGGTCAAATTGACAGAGTAATTTTCGGAATTAAGTTCGTCGGAAAGTTGACCCTTCTGTAACATTTTGATCTTGGTTCAGGTTAAGTGGAAGTGGCTGGCAAGGTAAGCGACATTTGTTATTTATCAATTAACGATTCTAAGTAATGGAAGAGGCTCTACAAACGAGAGCTAACTAATGAATAAAGGAAATATACAGAGGCCAGAAGAATCTTTACCGTAAAATGAGGTAAGTGGAGGTATTTACTTGAATAGGGATATATAGGTATGGATGGTTTAGATAAAAAGAGAAGGACAAACGTGCCTGATGACAGACTGACGGATGGACAGACTGCGAAGTCTTAATAACAGGGTCCCGTTTATACCCTTAGGTTACGAAGCCCTAACATGCATGTAGAGCCCGGCGTTTAACGTTAGAGGGCTTTTTCCATGGAAATCTTGCCAAATTAGATTCCGGAGACAGTAGGCTTGCCAAGGAAGGTCAGAAAACATTGAAAGAACTCTATGGCCTTGCGCAGACGACAGACTTTTGTGCGATCGAGTCTGCGTCGCACAAAGTTTGCGTGGATTGTATGAAGTGCGCCGGATATGCGTCGTGTGCGTTACCGCATATAGTTCCATAGGTTCTATTTTCACAGACTAAAAAGTCCGTCGCGGATAGTCTGTCGCAGGGCCTATTTGTCCAACCACGAGCTTTCCCCAGTGTTCCACGGTCATTTATCACGCAAACGCGAGTGATGGCTTTGAAAACTGTTCACTCACAAAATATTTGTGGTGGATATTTGCGCTGGAGCCGGAAGAGGGGTCACTGGCCTTATGTCAACGCGGTGGACAAATATGAGGCCTGGGACAAGGGATAAGATGTAGCGGGAACACTTTGAGGTTCTGATAGCCTAGTGACTGAAGCTTAAGGTCGACTTGATTCGCAGTCGGGGCTGGTGATTAACGAATGTTCTCAGGTCTTGAATGTTTATCTATGACTAGCTTTTGCCCGCGGCTTCGAACGCGTTAAATTTGGGCTAACAAAGAAGAGATTTCAGAAATTATTAGTAGGAAGCGCCCGCCAGAATAGCCAGCAGATTGTAGATTTTTTCCTACTTTCTCGACACTTATCGTCATATTTTGGAAAATTCAAACAAAATCTTTACAAATTTGTAGCCTATGTGCTATTCTGATGTATAAGCTACATTACTGGAAAGTTTCATTAAAATCCATTCAGTAGTTTTTGCGTTAAAGAGTAACAAACATCCAAACATCCAAACAAAGTAGGATAGTAGGATTATAATATTAGAAGGATGTAATTATATCTACAATGCGACGATCAATATTCGATGTTTGCTCCGCGCAGTGAGAGCGCCATTTGCATGCTGATTGCATCCCATCCTGTATGTTACACTCTTTACCAGGGAGCCTGTGAGAAGGAAGGACAGGTCTCAAATATTAAAATAATAAACAAAATCTGTTTTCGTATTAGGAAGGAGCCGGACAAGAGAAATGCGACATGACACCATGAAGACATATTGTATACTAGCTGTGCCCGCGACTCCATCCGCGTGGACTTCGATTTAACTCTGGCTACTAATAATAGTAACTCTGATTCTCAGATACTGT
>BHDV01037119.1:211183-223839 GCA_005406045.1 Adoxophyes honmai
AGTCGCTTGTGGCTTGCGGCGCATGCGCCAACAAGCCCGATGCGCGAGACAACAGCGGGCTCTCACGCGCCGCCCGCGCAGCGCTCAGTGCAACCAGTGCCAGGGCCCGCAGAAACACAGTGTAAGTTTTAGTACAATGTTCAGAAGATCCATACGTACAATTACGATTGTATTCCCTAATGGGGTAGGCAGAGCGCATGAAACGCTGCATAGACAAAACCATGGCTATTTCTCGTTTCGTGGCCACTTCTTGCATATTTTTTGTTTTTAAGATGGAAGAACTATAATTTTATTTTAAGGGTTTTAGGTTATCAGGTATAATAGTGACAGGTTGCTAGCCTGTCGCCTGAGGCATACCTAAACCTGTTCCCTTAGTCGGTTCTTACACATCCACAGGAGAAATGGAGAAGTTTCATTCTATTTCGACACCACACACAGGTAATTGACAGAGTAATCTTCGAATTTATGGTCGGAAAGTTGTCACTTATCTTTATCTGTAACTAGCGCCCCGCCCCGGCTTCGCGCGGGTGCAATGATGATATTAAAATATACCTGCCCTATTTCAGAAATACGTTAATTAATCGGTGTTCCTCTACAATGTTATGCTTGTATTATACATATAAACCTTCCTCTAGAGTCACTCTATCTATTAAAAGAAACCGCATTAAAATCCGTTGCGTAGTTTTAAAGATTGAAGCAAACATACAGACGGACAGACAGCGACCGCGACTTTGTTTTATAATATGTAGTGAAGTGATATTTTGATGACACTGAAAAAGAAAATAATGATGTCACAGTCACTCTGTATACACACAGCCTCAAAAAGAAACAATATGATCGTGTACCTACGCATTTTCATCACTATGCCCTCGCCTTTCTTGCTCACTGTAATGACAGTGATTACTGGATCAAAAACTATCAAAGTCCTCTTGACAAACAGCCGTATTTTAACCGAAACTGTCATAACAACTGACATTGGACAAATAAGGTACGGCGAATTGCGAACGACTCCCACGCAGAGTATGATAAGTGCTCTGTCCCGATTGTAGTTATTATCATTAATCCGAGATAATAATAATATATTGTTGTCGCGTAGGACGCGGCGACACGACATCGCGGCGATAAAGTTACGATAAAGTTTAGCTTTTTGTGTTTTCGGACGGTTTTCGCTTTTTCGAAAGCAAAAGCTACAACACAATTCTCTAAAGAGATCTCTCTCCAGGCAGATGTTATGCTTGGGGACTGAAGTGCACAGAGAAGAAATAGAGAGGTATTAATCTAAATCTAATCCGACACGACATTGAATAAATACAGAATATAAATGTAATGTTAATAATGATATTTTTTTATTCATTTCATTTTCCAAACTTAATATTCAGATAATCGGTGAAGAAAAATTGCGAGGAAAAGAAAGCAATACCGGCTTATAGGTATGTATATTATTTATTCAGTGTGTGGAATTCCTAATCCGCATGGGCTTGAGTGGGAACTGTAGCCCAGACCCTCGAATGCTGAGAGGAGGCTTGTTTCCAGCTGTTTGACAATAACAGGCTGGATTATCATACTTTTATCGACTTCTGGATGTCGCTGTTTCTGATTCATTTACCATTAACTTAGAGCCTTCCCTCCACAAAAGCTTTATCGTGTTTAAAGTTATAATAATTGAAATTCGTGTTTTCAAATTTTTGTTGGAAACGCAGCCAGGAGTGTAGAACCTCAGGCGCGGAGTCGCATAAATCGAGCAGGTAGAAATGCCTACCCCTTTCTAAATTCAGGGGTCGGCAACTGTTTTATATGATACCAGTGGTTGAATATCTGAGATAAATAAATGTTCTAGAGTTACAACGTCCAAACGCGATTGACGTTTAGGTGAAAGATTGAATGAGATTTAAAAAATAGGGAATGGATGATTTTTTTAAATAATATGTTTGTTTTTTTTTTTCTAATAATAGGAATAACCTTCCTTAATCACGGGACAATAATAGATTGTTCCGATGCGCCATGTATTTTATAAAAATAAAAACATTTTACCCGGTCCCGTTTTGGACTCAGTACAAGAAAACGTATTCACTCATTGACACATCATCTAGAACCGCGAGCATTGGCGAGAGTGAGATAGACGCGTCTTCCCGGATACAAATTGGCCCAAAACACTTCGAGTTAATCGCTATAACATAGCGTGTATATGTTTGATTTAGCTATGAGTGTGTCTTTTTAATTTAATCAAGATCTGACCAATACTTTTTATATTATAACGCTGTTTGTATGAAAGACGTCGACGGGCTCGGGCGTATCTTCCAAACTTATAAAACTGTATGTTTCCAGGATACTGCTAGTTTGAAGTTTTTTTTTTAAATGTTAATGTTAAAATTGCGGGACACGTCTGCCGCATGCATCCGGATCGCTGGGCAAAGCTTGTCTCTGACTGGGTCCCATGCGACGGGCACCGGAACAGAGGCAGACCAAAGAGGAGATGGCGGGACGATTTGGAGCGTTTCAGATCTGACTGGCGAGATCTGTCAAAAAACAGAGACGAATGGAAACAAACAGGGGAGGCTTTTGCCCAGCAGTGGAAGAAGCTAAAAAAAAGAGGTTAAAATTAGACCCGAGCCCCTGCCTCATTCTTCCTCCGCTCAAATAACTAGACTTTAACCACAGATTAGTTACAATTTTACATTGAATGAATGAACAATTGAAATGTACAAGTTTATTTTATTTTATTATGAGATGTATCAAAACGCAAAGCGCGGTCGTTAGCATTATGACGCATATCATTGGTGCCATCGACATGTCTCCGAAAACAAAAGAAACAATACAAATGAACGCATAATAAGAATTTGTTTTATTCCGACGATTTGCCTAAATTTGAACTGCGATGTGGGTGGCCGTAACAAAGTAACAATGTTAACGTCGCATCGAAAGTGTAAGGCCATTTGTTTGGGCTAACGTGTTTTGATACTCGTAAGGAAAATGAGCACTGCAATATACAGCTGGATTCGAGCATTAGGTACCTAAATATTCATTCCATTTTTACAAAGCTTTAGTACTTTAATTTTTAATGTGTCCTGAAAAAAAACCCCAACAACATTATTTTTTTTAATAGACATAAGCAACAACAGAGACAAAAATACATGATTAGGACTACCTCAAATAACTTACCAACGTCTAATATTTTTTTAGATTTTAAGTTGAAGAGTTATAATAGTGACAGGTTATTAGCCTGTCGCCGAAAATATACTTTAACCTATTTATTTAGCGCCTCTTACTTTATCCCTGAAAGAAATGTATTGGTGTTATTTTAAACCCAACAACACACAGTATAAATAACCCCAATCCCCAATTAAGCCCAATCTGCAGAACAAGTCGAACAATCATGTAAAACTGGCTTAAAATTGCTTAACAATACCAAATCGTGTAACCAAACAATAGCTTAAAACAATTTTATAATTTGGCTAAAACGGTTGCGCGCCACTGCTCCGGGCGTTTTTTCTAGCGGCACAAGGCTCACTATTTTCGTGTTTCTTCGCTCACTATCTTTTTTTTAACACTAAATTATGGCATAGACGAGCATTCCGGTGAGATTTAAATAAGAGGGCGGCAGATTTCGACTCGAGATAGCTTTTTTTAAGTTAATGGGTGATGTACGGGCGATGCGTTTGTGCAGCCAAGTCAAAAGATATCATTTTTTAATTCAGTTACTCAAGTATTTTTCATGGCTAAGTGTGACTTTATCTACTTCTTGAGTTTGTCACTTCATCATCATCATTTAAGCCATAAGACGTCAACTGCTGACCATAGTCCTCCCTTTTGTAGGCCTTTGTAGATAGACGTCCTACGTTTGTCACTTGGTAATTAAAATATTTAATATTATAAATAACAGCGTATTATTCAAATAATTTGAGACTTAGTATTTTTTACTGGGTTTGCAAAGTCGTATAACTGATAGTGGTTGAAAAAAATTGTACGTATGACATTAGACACAGCAATAATGTAGTTCAAAACAGTAGTGTTACTCATACACATACTTCACGCGTATGTTCTCAAATAGGTAGGCAGAGAACACGAAACGCTGTATAGACAAAATCATGACTATTTCAAGTTATGTGGCAACTTCAAGCATACTTTTTTAGGTTTTGAGTTGGCAGGTATAACAGTGACAGGTTGCAAGCCTGTCGCCGAAAATGTACCTTAACCTATTTCTTTAGTCGCCTTCTACGACATCCACGGAAGAAATGGAAAGGTTATTCTAAGCCCGACACCACACGAAACTGTCAGGCCCTGCGCAGGAGACAGATTATTCGCAACGGACTTTTTAGTCTATGAAAATGGAACCTATGGAAGTATTAGGGTAGCGCAGACGACAGACTTTTGTGCGATCGAGTCTGCGGAACAATAAAAACTCTGAATAGAAACTCTCTGCGCGCCATTCAGAGATTTTATTGCTCCGCAGACTCGATCGCACAAAAGTCTGTCGTCTGCGCTGCCCCTTATGCAGTTGCGCGTCGTGTGCAAAAAGTCATACAATGGCGCACAATGCATACAATCCACGCAGACTTTATGTGCGCCGCAGTCTCGATCGCACATAAAGTCTGTCGTCTGCGCTGGGCGTTAATCATAAATTAGAGCTTTTAAACAACCAGTAATTTCGACCCAAAATCGTTGGTTGAACGAAACGGCAGTGTGTCTCAAACTTTTTTAGAGGAAACAGGTTACGTTGATACAGATACGGTAATATACTAGCGGTTGTTTATGTTCCCCGGGTCAGTAGGGTAAAGGATGCGGCTACACCGCGCCGTAAAGGTCTCCCCACAGCCGTCGACGCGGACGGGAATAGGCGATTAAAAACCGACTAAATGCGAATAGGACTCACGCACAAAGGGCTACGTACCATTATTTATACTAGTGTACTGGTTATCAAGCAAAAACGTATTATCATGGATAACATATTGAGAAACATACCTTCTGGTTGTGGGACTTTTGTTCTGATACATGTAAGTTCACTTTTATCAGGTTCAGTATTTTATTAAGTTATTTCCTTGGTCGCTTCTTACGACATCCACGAAAGAAATGGGGAGTTGTTATTCTAAACTTTACTCTACGCAGAGAAAGACGAAGGAATAAGTCGGGGTATGTTTTATCACGTTTAACCATCTGATTACCCTGAAAATGCTAAACGTGGCACTGAATTTTTTTGAATTCATGTGCTCTGCCTACCCCTCTTGGGAATACAGGCGTGAGAATATGTATGTATGTATGTATGTATGTTTTAGGCGCCTTGCTAGCGCCCTGTCACTGTTGTACTTCTTTCATCTATGTTCAAACCTAGCAACAAGCTAAATGAGGCTACAAAACCAGAAATGTATGGTTTTGCATAAGTATGTAGCGTTTATGTATTATTATGCTAGAAGTGGCCACAAAACGTGAATTAGTCATCGTTCTGTCTATGTAGCGTTTTGAGTGCTCTGCCTACCCCGTTTGGGAATACAGGCGTGATTGTATGTATGTATGTAGCGTTTCGAGTGCTCTACCTGCCCTTTGGGAATACATCAGGCATGATGCGTGGTACCAGAGTTGTATAATAATGTTAAGTAACACCTACAAGATCTTAGGCTCAATTCACACCAGAAGAGCAGCGCAGCGCGGCGTTACATCTATGGCAGCGACCCGCTCCGTGGAGAATGCGTGAGGATTCCTGCGACTGCTCGAGAAGCCGCTGGAATGCGTAGGAAGTCGCTGACATGTATTGACAGCGGCCGTCGCGACTACTCGAGCATCCTCGGGCATTCCCGCGACAGCTCGCGCAGTCGCACGGCTTTGTTTATGGAATGCGCTGGAATTCCCGCGGATCCGCGGGCATCCGCGCGCATCGTTAGAGTTTCTCATGCGATAATAAGTCTTATTGTAATGAAAATAAAGTTGAAATTCTCATGACACTGAAACTGCGCTCCGCTACGCCGCGCTGCGCTGCTCTTCTGGTGTGAATTGAGCCTTAGTCCATAGCATTCCGATTCGACATATTGCCGAAATTTTCTTCCTCAAGTGACCACTAGAGGCGCTTTTTAATTCTCCATACATTTACGCCGTCAGCAAGTCCAGTCACTGTGAACTCGTACACGAACCAAACGCATTAAAGATGCGCTATTCGTGGCATTTCGAACAGTTACGAAACGCCACTAACATGGTGTCCAACTTTTTTAAAGCCCATAAAACGGGCGGGCAAAGGCGTGCTCGCCACGCAGCCAATTTACGACCTTCCATGATTGTGTTGTATACGATTTCGCCTATTTTCCATATATTTGTCGTTTAATTCGACGATTAACGGTCCATTTTCTGATTGTTATGGTAATGTGACGTAGGAGTGTTGGTTACGACATGACAGACAGCCGTAGGAATCTTAAGTGCGTACAGTCATTCTTGTTTATTGGTTATCTGTAAAATATGGCTTGGAAATGGACTATTGGAAGCTGATTAGGGCGAGTACGTCTTTTTTAGAGTTGGTAAAGTCATTATACTATTCCACAAGTCTTGGTGGCAGCGGTTTTAAGGCATCAAATCAAAATGTACGTAGCCAGCATTGCCAAAAAGAATATGTTACTAAAATCTTGACACACTGTCGTTTTTACCAAAGCCATTCGGTACAATGTTTCTTAATTTATAGCAACCGCAACATGCACTATACACGTAAATACAACTCAAACCAAAAATATAAATCTACAACACATCTACTTCGTCGTCGAGGCGTATGGCTACTGCCACAAGAACCATCAAACCTTTCGTCTCTGACTTAGCAAGGCTTCTGAAATCCGTTAGGTATTGCAGATAGCTATAGTCGATGTTGGTGGTTAACCATTAGAAGATACTTGCTTGTTTCCCTTCCGTTTGGTAACAAAATATGAGGTTCTTGGTTAGATTAAAACGAAATCAAAAGCCAGACAGAGCAGAGGGCTTCCCAATTTTTTTTCTTTAGTTGATGTTCATTTATTTATGAGTAGTTGTTTTCTCTCTTGATCTAACCTTTTCCTTTTTATTTGGAGTTGGCTCTCCTCGCAATTCTTTGAAACTGTATCACTTATGTATGCTTTTTTTAGGTGCTTCTGTATCACAGGTATCATGGTGAGAGCTTTTCTTAACAAGGAGTAATGTCTGCCTCAACTCATCACATGGTTGATAGATATTGTCATCATATGACCGTATATCATATGAGACTGTTTCATCATTTGGGCAATTGTTGAAAATTCCTCAAACATACTTCTTTTTGTCTTGTAACTTTTTCGGGTGGCAACTATACACAATTCTCATTGACATCGATACACGCCTACCATATAAATATCGTAGGCTCACTTCCTATGTTTACGCAATTATTGAGTCGAAGGTCAGCCATTGCAACTGTACACCATAAATCATAGAGAATAAACAACACTAATGATGCTTTTGTAACCAGATTGAGAATTTGGACAAAGGTATTTATTGAGATTGTATGGAAATACGTCGCTGTAAATTTTAGCTGAACGGAACGCAGATCTTGATGCAGTGTTTTAATTTATGCTAGTCTGTGGCTGGGTATGGCAGAAAGGATTGGTTGCCAATGACTGCTAGCTTTCAGAATTCGAATTTCGAAACTTTATTCAAGTAGGCTTTTTCTTAAGAGTAGGTTTTTTGTCTGCCAGAGCTTTGGAAAGACCACCGTTGACAAGAAAAATGCACCGCAAGAAAATTGGCCGAAACTTTTTTTCTTCACATAAAGGCTTGTGGCGCTACTCCTAAATAGAAATGACACTCAATAGCAGTGATATCACTTTAAACTCCTAAACTATAATAACGTAAAAGTACCAATGCTCGACACCTCAACACCCAGTAAATGACAACTATCTATCACCTGTCTTACTATGACATAAGGTTGCAAGTGCCAAGTATTGGGTCAGTTTACCTTAGTGCTCGAAAATTTTTGTCAACTAAACGAAAAAATACGTATAGGTTTAGGTACCATATTTTTAATGGACTAACTGACAGCTTATTTAAACAGTTTTTATTTTAATTAACAATTATAACAAGGAGCTAAGTCAAGGGCCAGCAACGCACTTGTAACCTCTTGTGTTGAATGTGTCTATTTAACGCGGTGAATACTCTCCATCAGCTAATCCGTTTTCCACTCTCATACAAAAACCCTCCATTGCGTCCGCATTCATACAGATCCACACAAAAAGCCCTTTGACCACCCGCGTCGCGGAAACTTGACCGCGTCGACATTTTTATAAAAATATCTCGACTTGATCTTAAAGTCGTTCCGATAAAACGAGAGACTTGAATGACATGAAGTCATCTGTGAACATTTCCCTAGACCGGCTCTCATATATATTATAAAAACCATGTATTAAAAGACATAGATACCTACAATGGCTTGTGTTCCCAAACGGGGTAGGCAGAGCACACAAAACATGTCATAGACAAAATACCACGCTTCGCAACATAATTTTAGATTTAAAACATATGGAAGGGGTTACATTAGGGGGTACATTAGGCGACAGGCTAGCAACCTGTCACTATTATAATACTAAAGCGCATCTAATCTTATTTCCTTAGTCGCACCTTACTACGTTCACAGAAGAAAAATAAAGTTGTTTTTAACCGACTTCAAAAAAAGGAGGAGGTTCTCAATTCGTCGGGATCTTTTTTAGGGTTCCGTAGCCAAATGGCAAAAAACGGAACCCTTATAGATTCGTCATGTCTGTCTGTCTGTCTGTCTGTCTGTCCGTCCGTCCGTCCGTCCGTATGTCACAGCCACTTTTTTCCGAAACTATAAGGACTATACTAATAAAACTTGGTGAGTAGATGTGTTTTGTGAACCGCATTAAGATTGTGACATAAAATTTTAAAAAAAGCAATATTTTTTTAGGGTTCCCCATACATGGAACTGAAACTCAAAAAAAATTTTTTCATCAAACCCATACGTGTGGGGTATCTATGGATAGCTCTTCAAAAATGATATTGAGGTTTTTAACATCATACGTTTCTAAAATGAATAGTTTGCGCGACAGATGCTTCCAAAGTTGAAAAAGTTGTGTCCCCCCCCTCTAACTTCTAAAATAAAAGTGTGATGAATCTAAAAAAAAGTATATGATGTACATTACTATAAAAACTATCAACGAAAATTGGTTTGAACAAAATCTACCAAGTAGTTTTTTTTTTAATAAATAAAAATATAATTTATCATTAGTTCGAAAATCTGTCACTAGATGGCGTTGTAATTGGTTTGTACGGAACCCTCAGTGCGAGAGTCCGACTCGCACTTGGCCGGTTTTTTTTTTTATTTTTTATTTTTTTATGTGTGTTCGCTGATTACTCGAAGACGCCTGGACCGATTTGGAAAATTCTTTTTTTGTTTTAAAGGGTATAGTTTCCAGGTGGTCCCATTGTCAGCATACTTTGACCTGATGATGGAATATGAGGGAAATCGAGGGCAACCCTCAAATTTTATAGGCACGGGTAATGTTTTTAGTACATTTTTCAAAGCTACACCAGTATTTACGTCTGGCAGTAAAAAAAATATGACTGAGCTGATGATGGAAGGTCAACTCCTTAATGCTTAGGAGTTATAGGATAATTCTTTCAATACTGAATGCACCTGCAGACTGGAAATTATAATTTCAGTAATTAGTGAGGTCTGCTGGTGATGAAAGGTCACCTTCATTAGACAAATGCTTTCAGTATAGCCCAAATTTGAAGTCGGTTTTTTTTTGTTTAAAATTATTCTATCCCGACACCACACAGAAACGTACGGTAAAAGATGTTCCGCATGGGTGCGATGCCGAATCAAATGTACTAAGGATTACGACGTCACTTTAGAAACACCTAAAATTTCAGTGTTTCTCAACTATATTACGCATGTATTATACATATAAACCTTCCTCTTGAATCACTCTATCTATTTAAATAAACCGCATCAAAATCCATTGCCGATTTTTTAAGATATAAACATACATAGAGACGGATAGGAAGCGAATTCGTTTCATACTATGTAGTGATGATAGTGATGTACCTATGCTCATCTAAAATCGTTCTGTAATCGAATAAATTAGTCCCAGCAAACATTGTAAGACTCAGTGATATTAGAAAGGGTAATATACCAAAGCTATCGCGGAAGGTTTCCCACTTTTGACAGCAACAACTGGTAGGGTGAGTGCGATACTGCGGACATTCTGCTACATAAGTGAATTATGGGCCGTGGGCGAGCAAACACAGATTACTTTCACCATAAACATATAAATAAGGTAAACACTATGTAGTTTATGAAAACGTTTAGCCCATAAAAAATGGCTTGGATATGATTTAGGCGACAGGCTCGCCACCTGTCAATATTATACTTTTCCATCTGTTTTTAAACCTAAACTTAATTTTTAGTCGCCTTTTAAGACATCCACAGATGAAATGGAGCACAGGTATTCTTAGCAAGTATACCAAATTATTGAAAATGGCTAGGTTTACGTATGGTTTAGGAGACAGGCTGCCTGTCACTATTATAGTACCTCTGTACTACCTCTACTGTAGTACCTCTTCCATCAGTATTTAAACCTAAATTATGCTTGAAGTGGCTGCGAAGAGTGAAACAATATGGCACGTTTCGTGTGCTCTGACTACCTTGTGTGCTCTTTAGGAACATAGGCGTGATTGTATGTATACATTTATATGTATCAAACTTGTGGACTTGGATTCGTTATGTCATTCCAACTGACCATGCAGTGATACTGACATCAAACGCATCTTCTAAGCACTATATCTTCGTCATTTTTTGTTTGTCAAATAAAAGAAAAAACACGTCTATAATAGTTTTCAACAATCTATTTGGGCTAGCTAAGGAATAACATAACTTATCAACTTAAATCACGCATCTCAATTCAGCCTCTCGTAACAGAGCTGGGTGGCCACTATTAAACGGGACCCTCTCGCCGCCGGCCAAACGACAAAATCATTCAATGAATTTCATGTAGCAGTGCGTAATTGGCGATTGGCGGCAAAAAGTCACCGTTGCTTTATGGAATAGCGCGCGCTAGGTGCGGGCGCACGTCGATGTTATCTGTCGATAAAAATGCCGGTATCGACTTTAGAAACTTCTCACCATTTTCTTCGTGGATACTATAAGAAGTGACAGAAGATAAGCTGGCAATCTGTCTCTATACTTATTAACCTAAAAATTATGCTACGCAAAGTGATAGTCGTGGTTTTGTCTATGTAGCGTTTCATATATGTTCTGCCTATTCCATTTGGGATCGATGTTTGTGTGTGTGAGAATTTCTTGATGAGGAATTTCTTTGGTGTCTTAATACTTTTTTAGTTTATTTTGTTAACTACTTCTATATTTACACACATGAATAAAACGGTTTAAATTTGACGTTCTCCGAAATTAACTCGACATATGCTGACTGACATAACGTCAACATGACTTATTGTTAGTAGAAGTCATCAGTGACAATGTTACAATAATATGCATGCAATGCACATCATGGGATTTCTAATGATAATAACATAGGAATTTTATTTGTAAATAAATAAACAATAGCCATCAGTCTTGTAAACAAACCCATGTTTGAATACAACCATAACACGATGAGATCACGCTTGCAAATGAGTGAAGTTTATAATATTACTTTATATTTATTACTTTACGTTTATAGTAAACAAGCATTATTCACCATCGCTATACTAGAAAAACTAAAGGCCGGTTAGATGTCCATTTTCCACCGGACTACGGAAAATTCTAGCTCTCTAATTGGTCAAATACAAAATCGAACCTCAATGACCAATCACAGCACTTGAAAAAGCTCTTGTCCGGTGAGAAAAGGGACAACAATACTCTTACTGTCTTATCTAGGCTAAAGCAAGCCTCTCGCGAAAGTAACGACGTCATCGATAGCGTTCATCCCAACACTAGTTGCACCGAATCATGAACGCGCGGCAAGAAGCTGTCCGCGCGCGACTTGAGCAACAAAAACACGTCGCGCGGGTAAACCACGGCAGCGGCAGCGTTAATGCGGTAAAAACAGTGTTGCCAACTGTAAATTTTACACTGGTCTTGAATTTTGGCGAACGCGAAATGAAGGGCTACAAGACTCAAAAGTCAACGGCAATAGTTACAGATGGCGTAATGGGGTGAGTTGGGACAAAACTGGCCAGAATCATCATCAATACTGTAAGACTTTTTCGGATTTTTCGAACTACCCGCACTTGATTTCCATCAATGACGGCTCCTCGAACTACCCGCGTTTTATTAATTCTATTCACCGTCACCCTGTTATACCGACCGAAAATATGAGTGAGAATCACGAAAGTTTATAATATCCTCCATTCTTTCTACACAAAAACAACTGGTAACAATGGCGACATACCTCAGATGGCATCTTGAAGAAGTTGACTCCTTGACCTGTAACGCAATTAACCTAAACGTTAATTAGCGATTACAGAACCTTCGTTACGTGATGCTGTCCAGCCGGCCCTTCGGTTGGTTAAGGCCAAGACAGAGCATAAAGACAATAGAGTTACTGTAGAACATTTTGAGTAAAAACTACCATATTTTTTTTCACTGGACAATATTCACACCAATCACCTAGTCCCAAAGTAGGCAATTTAATGCCTGTGTTATGGGTACTAGACAACGGATAAAC
>BHDV01037119.1:232203-242608 GCA_005406045.1 Adoxophyes honmai
TTCTATTTAAAATTTATACATGTTATGTATTGGCCACAATAGTACAGATGCCACTTCACGTGGTAAAATTATCGTTAGAGCAATTTAGACCGTTTTAGATAGTTCTTTACTGAAGGCCGCGTAATATGTACATTTGAAAATATTCACCCAATCCCAAGAACCTTGTCAATCCTAATCACAAAATTTGAGATCAAAACTTGCTGTTTATCTACTCGAAATTCCACAAAAAAAAACCAAAGATGACCACTCCTATAACCTTAGCTTTCTGGCTTCAAAACGAACGCGGTAAAAGATGCAATCAGCGAAATGATACTTATAAAAGATTATAATTTCGGTGACATCACAAGCATAATCTAAACACAGGCCGACAACATAATCTAATTAGATATTCGGCCTTTTTGTGCGCCAAATCGGGCAAATAAAATCAATTAAAAGTTCGCAACGTATTCACTCATTACATAAACCAAAAAACAAAAGACGACAGCGCTCAGCCAACCACCGATTTAAAACCAAAAAGTCTCTGCCTAAAATTCAAAGTCATTCGAAAGTTTAAAGTCGCTTAGAACTTTTCGGGGCAAAAGGCGCAAATCGGATGGTCTTTCCGAATTAATAGATACGTCATTCGAGCTTCACGGTGTTGAATACGAAATTACAAATTCGAGAAAGCCGAAAAAACGTCGTTTTAACGGACGTTGTCGAATTGAAAAAAAAACACAAGGTGTGGACTTGAGATGGGTATTGGGCAATGGGCAGGCACCTGCATTTTTTGTTTCAGGGTTCCATATCCAAAAGGTGCCCGTGGGTCCCTGTCAAGCCGGTGTTAGCTATCCACCTGTCACAGGATTGTACCTACCGGACCAATTGACCTGACGCTCCATAGAACCTTTTTACAGTTAACGCCACTGCATTGCTCGACAAGACAAGTGGTCTTTTAATTGTTTATTGTGACAACTCTCTGCGATGGGTTAGGAATCAATTGGTCCAATAGTACTTTTAAACCTCAGATTGTCGTAAAGCTCGTGACCCGATATTCACTAATGAAAATACTTGAAATATTCCAGAAAAAATAGGAGCATTTGAAATATTGACTGAGAACCAAATAATTTATAAATGAAGTGCTGGACAGAAACATGTTGAGCTAATGTCACCGATAGAGCCCACTGGATTAACAAGTTGAAGTGGTAATGGACAGGCCACATTGCAAGCAGATGGCCAATGGAGTGGAAGTGCTCTTGTGGAGACCACGGACCAGCAAGCGCAGCGTGGGACGTCCACGTACAAGATGGACATAGGACCTTATAGGTAAAGATCGCCGAAAGATGGTGGATGCAGGTCGCTTCCAAGGTAAACGTGGAAGTCCAGGGGAGGCCTATGTTCAGCAATGGACGTCCTATGGCTGAGATGATGAAGGCATGAGTTGTCCGCATTTTTATCATCCGTTTTTCATTTATCCCGTGTGGTGCCGGGTTAGAATAACACCTCCCCCTTTCTTCCCGTGGGTGTCGTAAGAGTCGACTATGGGAAAGGATTAGTGTGTGGGCGATGGGCTAGCAACCTGTCACTGTAATATCACGTTTAACCATCTGGTTACCCTGAAATTGCTAAACGTGGCACTGGATTTTTAAATTCATGTGCTCTGCCTACCCCTCTTGGGAATACAGGCGTGAGAATATGTATGTATGTATGTAAGTATGTTTTTTATTTAATGTTGTTACTCATAGTTAGCACCTACGGTACCCTACGTTAGTTGCCCCGAATCGAACTTGACCGATTTTTTTACCTGTGTGGTTATTCACAAAATAAAACAGGTGAACCTATTATCGGATTGTTATTTATTCTAACTGATATGTTGAGCTAATTAAAACAAAGTTATGGTCTTGGGAACATGTTTTATCAATTGCAAACGCATTTTATGAGTCCAAAGCATGCTTACGAATCTAATCTATTGGTTTAATCTAATTCTGGAGTTAGTGTGTTAATGAGCGAAATGAAATAGAAATTGGAAACTATGCACTAATAGGTAGAAACTATTAAATCGATATTTAAGACACTGCTACATTTGGTTATAACTTGACTTTAAACTTGAACTTATATTTATTATCTACATACATACACAACGCCTTTATTCCCTGATGGGGTAGGCAGAGTGCACGAATTGCTACGTAGACAAGACTATGACTATTTCATGTTCTGTGGCCACTTCTAGCGTATTTTTCAGATGTTGAGTTGGCAGGCATAATAGTGACTGGTTGCCTGTCACTTTAAATATACCTTAATCAAATTCCTTGGCCGCCTCTTACGACATCCACGGAAGAAATGGAGAAGACAAGTGTTTTAAACATATAAGACAAGTGTTATTTGATTATGACACCACACAGGTAAAGTCATAAGTATATTACCTACAATTATTATGATATTTACGACACCCACAGGAAGAAAGGGGAGTCGACTCTAGGAAAGGGTTAGTGTATTGTGGGCGATGGGCTAGCAACCTGTCACTGCAATATCACGTTTAACTATCTGGTTACCCTGAATTTGCTAAACGTGGCACTGGATTTTTGAATTCATGTGCTCTGCCTACCCCTCATGGGAATACAGGCGTAAGAATATGTATGTATGTATTATGATATTTAACTATGTTTATAATTAAACGGTTTTCAGACCAATGCGACTTTTTTTATCTTGTTCGTTAAAATAGCAAACATAACTATTCTGCCTACCCCTCTTGGGAATACAGGCGTGAGAATATGTATGTATGTAACTATTCGCTAACGAAAGCTGAAGAATAAAGAAATAAAATTAATTGAAATAATAGTTACAAACAATTTGAATTTTCTTGTGTGATAACAATTAAAGTAATTGAATAAATAAAACATAATATATATTCGCTAGAACAAAAATTACAGTAGAAAAGAAGTGATTATTTCAAAATGATAAATGGCATAAAGAATTTATAAAACTGGTAAGGTAAAGAAACTTATTATATTAATAAGCATTTTTTTTGTGAAGCACGTACTTCATATAAATAAATGGCAATCAACGAGTGAATAATTTAATGAAAGAAAAATTATACCGGAAAGGTGACCATTATTACAAAACGTTGGCAATTATCACTTTACATTTTCCCCTTTGACGCAGCGACATTATGATCATTATAATAATTAAAGGCGTCGTTATTATTACCCTATTATTAATTAAATATTTTATAAACAAAGGTTTTGCTGTATCGGAACGAAGAAAGGTTTTTGTAAGTTTAGGTTTTCTGTGTAAGGAATGCACACTTGCGTATCGACTACATATAATATGGTAAGCAATCGAAATCGCGCATAGTTATAATTATATGGACAGCGAGACAGCGCCGCCAGCGGAACGTTTGCACAACTGCCACGGTCGACAAGTCTCCATACATTCCGCGACAACTCGCAAACGAATTCGTTAACGACTGCACCATCGAAATGAACATACTAGACGTACAGATAAATTGCAAATGCGTTGCCAACCCAGTTACATAGTTGTACCTAGACAGAAATTATACAGTATTTGATTGTTTCTTGATGAGAAGACGAAAAAAAGTATAACTTTACTTTACTTTTAAATTACATACATAGGGTACATCACGCCTGTATTCTTTCAGCAAATTAAAGAAGTATAAAAGTGCCCGCCTAGCCTAGCATATAGCCTATAGCATACCTAAGCCACCAAGTCCACGGAAGAAATGGAGATGTGTCTTTCTAACGAAACACTACACAGATATTTTACTTTAAGAATAATTCCATAACCCTCCTTAGTTGGACAGGTGCGTCTTTGAAATAAGGTGCGCTGTTGCGCCGTGGGCAATTTTGCCACCTCGGCCTGCGTCTGCGCACATAAAACGCGAAAAACGAGTACAAATTACAGCCCAAATCCAGTTCTGAAGTGACAGGTTGCCAGCCCGTCGCCAAAATAATACCTAAACCTATTTCCTTAGTCGCTTCTTACAACAGTGAATTCAATCATGATACCTATTTGTATTCAGCTTACCATCTGATGTTTTTAACTATTCTCCGCTACCAGAATGTACATACATACATACATACAATCACGCCTGTATTCCCAAACCGGGTAGGCAGAGCACACAAAAAGCTACATAGACAAAACAATGACTATTTCACGTTTTGTGGCCGCTTCTAGCATGTATTTTTTAGGTTTTAAGGTGACAGGTTGCTAGCCTGTCAAAAATATACCTTAACCTATGTCCTTAGTCGGCTCCTATGACATCCACGGAAGAAACGGAGAGGTGTTATTCTATCCCGATAAGAGGAGATAAGCAAAAATAACTATATTTCCAACAAAAACATTCCAAGACAAATATTATTATCGACTGACTTATCATAATAATACTATTATGGTGTCGAAAACGGTAAATATTCGCCGGATTTTGTGACTGTGAGCTCTGCCTACCACATTTTTTCTCAAGACAATTTGTTGATGTAAGTAATGTTTGAGATTGCCAAGTATGTTATGGTCTTCCTTTCCCATGCAGCCCATGTTATGGTATTGACAGGAAATCATAACGATTGCTTGAAAAGTACATGGTATTTCACCCACGTCCACAAACGATGGTGTTACTGAATATAAGTCAAAACATAGCATTACAGTGATATGTTTCCAAGAATTTTGTTTAATTTTCTATTACGTGTAAGGTGGTGAATATTTTTTCTATGGTGACGGATAAATCAACTCCAAGTTAGTACAGCGTGGCAATTGAAGAATAGAGAATAATAAAAAAATCGGGTAAAAACTTCAGCTGCTTTTTTACTAGGAACTTTTTGTCAATCGTTTCGAGGATTCGTCTTGCCTGGCAGTTTGTCAAACGATTGCCAACCTCATCTAAGATTCTCCCTTAATTAATGTGACACATTTGGTTTGTTTCACGCCTTGTAATAATTATTAATAACATTTAAAAAAGTGAATAAATAAAATTCATAACGGCAATGATTACATTTCCGAGAAGTCGGTTGACTAAAAAAACTTTTAAAAGAGCAGTTGAGAGCTTATTTGCCCTTTTTTATTTTTTAATATTGACATTTGTCTCATGGACGTAACTGTCATGCCAGTTAGAAAGTTAATCGTTTTCAATTTAACAATACATTAACGACCTAACAGAAATTTCTAGTCACTTTCAGTTCCAATTAGACGAAGATCAGTTAATTTAAATTGGTAGTAGATGTCACAAAGGTCCTATATTATTTATAATGACTAAGCGCCATAAATCTACCTAGTGCCTCTTAGTTCACATGTTATAAAATTCTAAGATGTCAACAAAATAATTAAATGGCAAACAACACATTCCGTAAACACGAAACTAGAGTAACAGGCGCAATACTGCCGCGTTCACGGAAAAGGGCGTATCTAAGAAATAAATTCGAAGCAGTTACGACCATTTAGTTCAAAAGGCATTTGTCATTAACGTCAGCGAATAAAATATGTTTGAGTCTGAACTATTCATCAATTCGGAACTAAAAATAATTGGACGGACTTTTGGTTTATAAGTTTATAACAACTGTTTTATTGTGTGATAGCATCTAGGTATTTTTTTAATTGCCCCCAACGGTTGTTTAATTTTTGTAAAGCCATTTATATATGTTCAGTTGCTGGTAATTAAATTGTTTTTCTTTGCGTACTTGGCGGCTTTACTGCTCAATTTGGAGAGCGTTTTTTAAGATAGAATCTATACAAGTAGGGTACATAATAATTGAATAATACACATAATGTGTTATAATAATATAGTAATAGAGATAACAGTGAAAATTAATACAACCTATCGTCTTATTTCATAAGTGCTTAATAAAATAAAATAAACTAAAGTCAAATCACTAGTTAAAATACTGGCTATTGTTAAGAATCATCTACTTAATTTAAGATTTGCGAGTAGTAATTTTATTGGTTAATATTACTTTCTCTAGATGCATTCTAAATGCTGAAAAGGACAAAATATCAGGGTCTCGGTTCTTGCTATAACCTTATAACTGTAGGAATCGAGAGTCTGGGTCCATGGGGTCCCAGCGCGACGTTGTTTTTCAATGAGTTGAAAAAGCGCCTGGTCGACGCCACTGGCGACCAACGGGCTGGCAGCTACTTTTCACAAAGACTCAGCATAGCTGTTCAAAGGGGAAACGCTGCCAGCCTTTTGGGCACCATGCCACGGGGACCCTTTTTAGATTTAATTTAGCTTAGGATAAGTTTAGGATAAATTTAGTTATTTTTATTAATAAGTACATTTCTGTAATTTTTCTTTGTAAATAATGTTATTATTAAATAAAGATTACTTATATTAGTATTTAGTTAATTAATGCTGAAATGGTTGCATAAAAATTACCGCAGCCCTTGTGATGTTGTTAGCATTTTGTGGCATCTACAGCACAAAAACTATCGATGTTTCAAATGCGTAATGGGATAAGCGACATTTTTTTTATATTTTGTTTTAAATACACGGCAGAAACCAACAAACATTGCAAATAAGTCGCATGCAGATAACTGATTTTACTAAAATGTCGCTTATTCCGTTTCGGCTTTCAAGCGTCGATATAAAAAAGCTCATTCCTTCATTGGAGGGTTAAGTATGTCAGCGCAGCGGGCGCCATGTCACCAGCATGTCACCGTACCCGCTAGCGTGACGCACACGCGAAGCTGTCATTCTACTCTGTTAATTGAAAGTAGAGTACATAATTATAATTATACTCCCTTTACAAAGGTAAAATAAGTGAAGCTTTTATTTGACCGGGCCTCATTTTCAATCAACGCAAAATGCCACGGTTGCGATTGTTTTTTTAGTGTAAGATTTCAACATGATCTGATCGTTATCTTTAGGATTGGTTGTATGTTGCCCAAAAATTGACAGATTAAGCGCCACAAAACAGTTTTACTGCGTTTAACATTGTAGACTAGCAATGGTTCCTGTGGTAAAAAATATGCCAAAAACGTACCCAGCCTAGCCCATTTGGGAATGTGACTTATGTATGTACAAACCATTTCGAACTATTACGCAAGATATATGATATGCCATTCACTCAAGTAAAAAGGACAATGTCAAACTCATTGTGAAATTATTTAAAATGATCTTACCTTATCCTTTGTGGTATTGGGATAGAATAAAATCTCTCTATTTCTTCCGTGGATATCATAAAAGGCGATTAATAAACTAGATTTGAATATGCTTTGGGCGACAGGTTAGCAACCTGTCGCTATTTAACTCTTCCGTCTATTCTTAAGAGGATAGGAGTCGCCCCGCTTCAAACCGCTTCTCCATACAAACGTAGTCCCCTGTTTTCTCCGTGAATAATGACATTAGAGCAAAAAAATTTTTTACGTTATATTTGTATCTGTTTTGGCTATGCCCCTATGTTTTGCTTTTATCGATATTCTAAGAAAAAAAAAAAGAAAAAAAAAAATATCGATAAAAGCAAAACATAGGGGCATAGCCAAAACAGATACAAATATAACGTAAAAAATTTTTTTGCTCTAATGTCATTATTCACGAAGAAAACAGGGGACTACGTTTGTATGGAGAAGCGGTTTGAAGCGGGGCGACTCCTATCCTCTTAAACCTAAAATTATACTAGTAGTGGCCTCGAGGCGTGAAATAGTCATTGTACTACCTATGTCATGTTTCGTGTGCTCTGCCTATCCATTGAAAAACACAGGTGTGATTGTATGTATCTTACTTATATGACATTTAGTAAATTCAAAATCCGCTTAACGATAGCGGTGTAGGTCCGTCAGACACCAAAGGACGTGCAATGAATAACGCAAACTAATTATAATTTCTCACTTTATGTTTAAAAAACAAGGATTTATCACTTCTTGACGGCCATAGTTGACGGAATACCGCACCGTTAGCAAACATCGTTAAGTTGTACAAAACTCGTAAAAAATTTACATACGTTGGAGTCTAAGCTAAGAGACATGAAAGCTTTCTCGATGTACCTGGCTAGTGAACCGGCAATTAGACCATAATTTTGACTCTTGGACTTTCAATTTGGTAAAATCTAAGTCTAATCTTGGAGAAGTTGAAATACAGAGAACAAACTAGGTAAGTAGGTACACAAATAACTTTAATGCCATAAATCTTACAGATTTTCAAAATAAAAAAAGACAATGCACTTGAAACCATGTGGTGTCGGGTTAGAATAACACCTCTCCATTTCTTCCGTGGATGTCGTAGGCGACTATGGAAATAGATTAGGGTATATTTTAGGCGACAGGCTAGCACTCTGCGAAATTAAAACCTGACAAATATACTAGAAGTGGGCACGAAACGTGAAATGGTCATGGTGTTGTCTATGCAGCTTTTCCCGTTCTCTGCATACCCCATTTGGGAATACAGGCAGCAGGCAGCATTCCCTCGTTGAGTGGCCTTTGAGCGAAGAAGCTGTTTGCTGAGGGACTCTAGTTGTTTCCTTCAAGAGATAAGGACATCACCGGGAGAAAAACTTTGGTGACGATGACAGACGAAGTCTAGTCACAAACAAAGTGCCTTGTTCAAACTTTTTTCGTTTCGTTTACCTGGGGAAAATATGAATATTTGCGTAATAATTATATTATTCTTTGTATTATTAGGTAATAATATTTACTTTACCATTATGGCATTATTATTAAGCCGAGTGGTGTCGGTCTTAGAATAACATCTCTCTATTTCTTCCGTGGATGTTTAAGAGATGATTATGGTATTTGCGATAGGCTAGCAACGTGTCACAGCATTGTAGGTACCTATCTCTCAAATAGAAATCTAAAAAAGTGCTGCAAAACGGGAAATGGTCATGATCGTCTCTATTTAATGTTTCGTGTGCTCTGCCTACCCCATTTGAGAATACAAGCGTGATATACCTATGTGTGTATGTAAGCATTATTGAGGTGTTGGCAATGTTGTTTTAAAAAAACATTCTACAAATGCAACTATGTCATAATGACACTCCCTGGTCATTCCAAAACAATGCAATCAAGAAGTCCAAATCCCCTAACCGACAATATTTACACACGATGTACCTAAGCGACATAAATCTCGAACACCGAAATAAGTGGGCCAATATACATAAAACTTTATGGCCTGTAATAAATGTAAATTAATAACGCTTTCTATACGGCTGCACCGCTTTATCGCATAGTGCTGTATGATATACGACATGACAGTTACAATCTTTATGGTATTTTTATGGCACGGTGTTCCGAGGTGCTACTAGTTATGGGAGCTGGGGTCGAATTGGCTGTTGGCGCTTAGGCGTTTTTTATTTGGTTTTCGTTTTTTTTTGTGCGGTAATGAACGGTCAGCGTCATAAATATACGTTGCCAAGACGTCAGAATATCTGTACACTGATTTCAGTAAATGTATGGTCGATGGTCTATGGTCAGATTTAGGCGACAGACTAGCAACCTGTCACTATTCTACCTCTTCCATCTTTGCAAACCTAGCACTACGCTGGAACTGGGTGATATAGTCATAATCATGGTTTTGTCTATGTCACGCTTCGTGTGCTCTGCCTACCCCATTTGGGAAAACAGGCGTGATTGTATGTATGTAAGGTCGATGTATACTGGGTGGAAGGAAATTGACCATAAATATTTTAGTCATGTGAATTTACTGACGTCTCTAGTTAGACAGTGACAGGTGTAGTTTATCTCACGCGCGACTTTACTCGCGCCTTGCCGTGCTAAGCCGACTGCTGTTTTGTCAAAACGCCTTGTTCCCTGAAGTACTTGAGTATTGTCACTCGACTTGTGCTCGGGCGCAGCGTACAGTGGAAATTTTGGAAACGCATATTTCACGTATTTTTTTTTGCTTAACGATTGTATGTATATTTTTGCTTAAGCCGACTAATGTGCTGTCGGGTGTAGGATAACACCTCTCTATTTCTTCCGTGGATGTCGTAAATCGGTGAAGAACGCCTACGTCCAGCAGTAAATCTTCTTTACTGAATTGTTGATAAGCGTATTGAAGAAAAAACACGTTTTCTTTAGAAACTAAAGATGTAAACTTTTTAGTATGCGTTCGCCTTTATAGGCCTGTCGCGGCAAACAAATTGCTGGCCAAATGAATGCGGATTGAAGTGGCAACAGCGATTGCAAACTTGCTACTGGTACAGTAGGCATACTTTTAGACTACCTATTTTACATCCATCTAAAGTTGCCCTTAGATGATTAATATGTTAAATTACTTACATTAAGGCCGGTGTGGAGTTGGGATAGAATAACAGCTCTCCTTTTCTTCCGAGGATGTCGTAAGAAGCGACTAAGGAAATACGTTAAGGTATATTTTAGGTATATCACGTTTAACCACCTGGTTACTGATCCAGTCAATAAAGACGAGTTAAAGGGGTTACCTGGAACGTTTTCCGGGAGT
This sequence comes from Adoxophyes honmai, assembly GCA_005406045.1. Lineage (NCBI taxonomy): Eukaryota > Metazoa > Arthropoda > Insecta > Lepidoptera > Tortricidae > Adoxophyes > Adoxophyes honmai. The sequence goes on from BHDV01037119.1 coordinate 242,579, forward strand.
TTTGAAAATTGGTGAATTTATAGATTTTGA
>BHDV01037142.1:0-38761 GCA_005406045.1 Adoxophyes honmai
AATCGAACTGAGAACCTCCTTTCTTTTTGAAGTCGGTTAAAAATTAAATATCACTCACTGTAAATACATATCCTGAAAATAACCGCTTTTGTTTTTTAGAACCGAAGGTTACTTTTTAATTTCATACAACACTAATTGTAGCATGAATATGGATTCAAATAGAGAATAGCTTTTTTGGGTTAATAGTGCTACGGCATTTTTCTTTCTTCTCAGTGATTTAAGGTGAGCAATAAAAATTCTGTCTATGTTTTAACTTCTTTGAAGTTCTATCGATCGTTTATGCTAATTGTGCTTGTAAACCGTTATTTATCACTTTGCCGTGACATTTGAGGCTGATTAGTGGCTTTACATGGCGCTTTGAAGAAAAAAGTTTTTTTTTTTTTTAATGTGACTTTGGTCCGTGTAAGTGAAGTTATGCCATAAGAGCAAGTTAATCTTGTTATTTTTCCTGGATACTAAAGTCATTGCACGTGTTTATAATGAGAGATTATTTCATTGTACTTATTTTCTTAATTTATTTATTACTTTTTCAATTTTCCTGTAAAATTTTCAGGATTCGTTTTGTAACTAATTAGAAACTAAAGCCTACACTACTAGGACTCGAGGCTAGAACCTTGAGAATCCGTGTCACATGCCCCTTACTCCAAAGTAGGTCCTCTAAAACATTCGCAAAAAAACGCAAATTTCATTTTCATCTCCGTAGGAATCGCGAGGTCAACCCAATTAATTATGTGACCCACCCATACAAATTAAACTAAGTTCATAACACATTAATCTTCGCAATTATCAAATTCTCCGTCACATCACATCTGCATATACATACAAATATACGACGCACGCGCTGCGGTAAGATCAAAGAGAGGGCGACCCCTTTATTCGTGCCGCCGGCCCTCTGTCCCTCTCGCACCCTCCTCTAACCCCGTAAGAGAGTGCGGGTGCGAGCGAAGAAGATATATAGACGGTTATATAGCTTGCAACGTGAATATTTCACCTCGTTATCGAGTCTTGTTTGTGTTAGATAGGGATGGACGCGATTGGATGTTGTCGATTATCGATGATTCCTTTGGTCAAGACATTAGAAATGTCGGTACGTGAAATTCTTAAACTAAATGGAAATGCAGTTTAGGATGGTAAATTGCACATTCGACGACTTAAATCGCGACTTCTATGCATGGAATGGAAATTAAGTGAAACATACGTATGTAAACGAATGTTTTTTTGTGGTTGTGTTGAAAAGAGATTAAGGTTTTATGACAATTTGGATAACAATATTTAATGATTTTAACGTAACACAACATATTCGTGAACACTATCAATTCTCCGCCGCCTCCACGCTGCAGAACAAACACATCACACATACTTAGCGCCATCATAAATAATAAAAAATAAAATCAAATAATGTCAGTTGCAATATAGAACGAATCTTTCTAACTGCTTTGCGTCAGTGTCAGGCAAGGTAAAGTAGATGCATTAGTCCTCTTTTGATTTAGACATCTACATCACGCTTATTTTCCCAAATATCCCTATTTGCAGACCCAACAAGACATTACGTATCCGAATAAATCTTTCTTTCCACACTCAGGCGTCCACTCTCACTCATCTCACACATATTGAAATAAATGCCCACCCAAATTTATCGATAGTCAATGCAAATATTTATCGATACACCTTATCGATACCTCCCCAACCCTCGTGCTAGTAGAGCACAGCTCCCGAGTAGGCAAGACAGGAATCTGATGTCGATGCCGAAGTAATTAAAATAGACTTATTGCGATCGCCTATACTATACCAGTATGGACTTCTAGTACGTGCATTCGCTGGATTTTTTTAGACCTTACTGGAAAACGGGTAGATGGATATGGTAAAACGTTGGCTAATTTTGCTACCAGTTCCGTTTTCGCACGGTAGAAAGTTATAATTGGGATTTGAATAATTAGGAAAGTTGTCAATAAGTTCACTGGATTATTTTCAAGTATTAATTTAGGAATCACACCAGTGATTTAGTCAATTTAGATGGTAAATTAGAAACTTTTTTGCCTAATTTAGGACAGTGTAAGCAACCTATCTGGGAATTTCCTATTATACTGTGTCGGTTTAGGTACTTAAATTAAAGTAAACAAACTATGTCAGATTTGACAGGTTAAGAACGTTTTTTTTTACCACAAAACTTTTTCGGATGTTCAAATAGTTTAGCAAAGGAATCTTCGTAATACTTATTGATCTGATGAACGTTAGTGTTTTAATTCCGATTGTTTCTGGTATTAGGTAAATTTAGGCACCAACAACATATTTTTTATTGTTTCCTTCCTTTGCTAAACTATTTGAACATCCGAAAAAGTTGGGTGGTAAAAAAAAACGTTCTTAACCTGTCAAATCTGACATAAAGTTTGTTTACTTTAATTTAAGTACCTAAACCGACACAGTATAGATGCATCACTTTCACTCCTATAAAAATGAAATGTATGTATTCAATGAAAGAATATATTTATTTGTGCTTAGTACAATTATATTGTAAACAAGAATCGAAAGTGTCATTTTTTTACAGTTTGATTAGGTTCCTTAGGGATCAATTGTTTCCACTGTAAATAGTTTTGGCACATTGATGGCTTGCAATCGATTGTGTTACAGTCGAGTGTGGTGTCGGGTTAGACTAACACCTCTCCATTTCTTCCGTGGAAGTCGTAAGGGGCGACTAAGGAAATGGGTTCAGCTATGCTTTAGGCGACGGGCTAGCAACCTGTCACTGCCTATTCCATCTGTATACAAATCTAAAATTTGCTAGAAGTGTAATAATCATGGTTTTGTTTATATCAGGTAGGTAGGTATGAAATCAGGTGTGAATGTATATTGTACGTACGTATAATAATTTACTTCCTTGTAAATAATATCAATTACTTGCAATCTGCGCATTGTCTGTTTGGGCGATTATTTGCAGAACTGGGACGCGGGCGCAGCTCGCTGCAAATTTATAGTAGGGATTGTTCGACGGACAGACAGACTAAATACGAGAGATTTGGGTCGCGATTACATCTAATGGCCGTTGATATGATGTTTACTGCTCTGTAATGCTGGTTTGAGAATTTATTGTTGTTTGTTTAAATTTTATAAATGTTGACAGCTAAACTTCCGTGTAATTATTGCGCTATAAGAGAATAAAAGCAAATGTATAGAAAGTAATATAAAAAAGTCCCGCCGCTTGGGTGTTAAGGGTAACAAACATACATATGTTATTCTCACGCCTGTATTCCCATGAGGGTTAGGCAGAGCAAGTGAATTTAAAAATCCAGTGCCACGTTTAGCAAATTCAGGGTAACCAGATGGTTAAACGTGATATTGCGGTGACAGGTTGCTAGCCCATCGCCCACAATACACTAACCCTTTCCCAGAGTCGACTCTTACGACAAGCTCGGGAAGAAAGGGGGAGGTGCTATTCTAACCCGGCACCACGTGGGATCAAACAAACACACTCAAATAATACCGAGGGTAAGAAGTTTCCAGTGACGTCACTATTTGGTACAATTTTTACGTATGACTAACGTCACAAGTCCCAAAAAAATTATAATAATAATAAAGTGGACCCTCATACAACAATCGTGATTTTTTTCAGTTTCTGGTACAGAACCTGCGAGTCCGACTCGCACTTCGGTTTAATAATTCGATAAACCGAAATAAACGTTTTCGGATTTTTCTCATTATCTAAGGCGCAGCTGAGGACAGACTTTTTGTGCGATCGAGTCTACGGGGCACAAAAAGTCTGCATGGATTGTATGCATTGTGCGCCGGACTTTTTGCGCGTCGTGTGCGTCACTGAATATAATTCCATAGGTTCTATTATCACAGACTAAAAAGTCCGTCGCGGATAATCTGTCGGCTGCGCAGGGCCTAGGTGATACATATTTTTCACATCTTCATAGACCCTGAGAAATCAGCTACAGACGCCTGAAGGTCCACCTGGGACAGTAAGAATCACAGCCTTAAAACATTCAAGCGACTAAATTATTCCGATTTCCAGAAGCTATCGGTTCCGTAATTTTCGCGTCGCCGCGGGCCAATCGTTTAGAGCTACTTGACGCAATCTAACGCTGAAAATACAGGTATTAGGCTGAATTAACCCCGCCACTGCGGGGGTGGCCCCAACGACCCCCGTCCATAATTTACTGGGAAATGACATTTAGAGCATTACGTTTTCCTTTTGATGTGAGCACGGAGCCGTGGACTAATTCTGTTTTGCATTTAAGTGACAATCGGGATTTTTGAGGCGAGAAACTGTTGACACTTCGAGGTTTTGCGTTAAATCAGAATGATGGCTGTCGTTTCGTGGTTGGGGCATGTAAAAAGCGATTACGGTGTTGATTGAGTTTTAGAATGTCTGATTCTATTAATTTTGTACAAATATACTAAAACTAAGCCATCGTTAACCTTATGAAGTTAGAAATGTGTCAAGTTAAAACAAAAAACGCCATATTTGTGTGTAACATCAAGTCGGTCCAAGCTAGCTTAAGTTAGGCTATACGGCATTTTCGAAATGCTAAGTCAATGCCAATTGTATAATGACTGTTAAAAAAGAAACATGTACTAATTGTCAACAGAATATCTAGTTACCCGATAACACAAGTACAAATTCTTCCTAAACCAAAATACTGATTAATCTTTTAACTAAAACATATTCAAAAACCTTTGTCACCAACCATTTACCCACTCGTTAACGTGCCACAAGATCAAAAGGAACACTCTAATATTTTCCAAAACAGCCTCATTACTTAAAAAACATGCCGATACAATTCCTCCATGAAATTAAAAGTAAACATTAAGTAAATTACAATTGTAACCCTTCTGGGGGCCGGAGGGTTCGCTAAACAATTCATGGTACCTTTGAAGTGGCGCCCAGGGCGCCGTCAGTCGCAGGTGGCGAACGAGTGGAAATTGGATGAGGTATATAATGTTTATGTACGATCGGTGGGGCCTTAGTGACCCCGGGGCCGATGACGTGTTAACTTTTGCAAAATTGTGGCGCATTTTTGTGAATTATTCGTGATATAGCGTCGTTCGTTCGTTTATTTTATTTAATATACATAATGTGTTACTAACATAGGTTAAGATTATTGTAACTAATAATGTATGGGTTTATAATACCTGAAATATTTTTTTCAATTTCAATTCAATTCCAGTTTAAACAAATGGTTGTGATATTAAAAGGGGAGCCGAACTCGATTGAAACCTTCCTTTTCAATATTACGACACTATTGAAAGTCGTTCAAATGTCTGTTGACATTACGTAAGTACACGTAGAAAACTAAAAAAAAAAACCGAAAATATGTTCTTCCAGTCGTTGGTCGTATTTTTTATATTCCAGAATTGAGCCAGGTAAAGTTCCCGAATACGAACTGGGCATGATTTTAAGTTATTATGACTTTAAAGTCTTGCCGTTTTAGATGCCGGGGACTGTACCTTAAGATATTGTATGACAAACAAAAATAAACCGTGAAAAAATACTCCTTTGTGATCATTTACATGGCTTCCTCTTGAGACCAGTTACAATCGGGAACTTAAAACAATCCATGGTATTACATCATGTCGCCGTGGTCTTGCAAAATATGCTAAATTGGATCGTCAAAGACCCGATAAAGATGAAGATGTCATGCCGTTGTTTCAGTTTAAAACATTTAGTTTACCAAGGCTTACAATACTTACATATTGGATTTATAATATCGCCTCTCCATTTCTCCCGTGGATCACATACGAAGCAACTAAGGAATAGAAATAGGTTTAGGTATGCTTTAGGCGACAGGCTAGCAACCAGTCACTATTATACCTACATCTATAAATTATGCAAGAAATGGCTAAGAATCTTGAAAAAAAAATTTTTTTTTGTAGCGTTTGGTGTGTTAGGCTTACCCCTTTTAGGAATACAGGCGTGATGTATGTTGGAGTTCGCTCGATCCTTTTCTACATTTTCCTACTTTATTTATTACTAGCTTTCCGCCCGCGGCTTCGCCCGCGTGGAACTCGGTTATATTGCGGTATAAAGCACAACTATAAGAAAACTTCTCGTTTCAAACGACACACAGCGCCATCGATCTATCATCTATCGATCGATATCGATCTATCATCGATTGATATCGATCTATCAAGCAAACTATATTTTTGTTTTCCCTCGGGAACATCATTTTTTTCCGGGATAAAAAGTACTCTATTATTTAATCCGGACTTTCTGCTCTTTATGTCTGCAAAATTTCAAAGCAATCGGTTCAGTAGTGACGGCGTGAAAGCGGAACAAACAAACAAACAAACAAACTCACTTTCTGACTTATAATTTTTAGTAAGGATTTTTTTTTTGTCCTGCTGACGGTACCCGTCTTTTCCACACACGCGATCTATAATTTCTAGTTAATAATAAACAATAGAACCCCTGTCTGAGCTCCTATTAACCCTTTGATTGTCACCTTAATTGCCGTTTTTAAAGCGACACTATTTGTCATGTCAACTGTTCTCATAGGAGTATTCTGAGCGGTTGAAGCGGGAGCGCTGCGATATTGTTTTGATACCAATTACAACAGCGTAGGAGAAAGAATAGTGTAGGAGAGTATTAATTTTAGTAAAGATAGCGTTCGAGTTACAAAGCGAAGCGATTGACTTGACTAAGTTAGTCAGGTGAAAGGATGAAACTACAGAAAAACTGATTGGTATTTCAATCAGGAAAGGAATTAACTTAGTACGCAAGTAAACGATTCAGAATTAGATGACTAAAATATTAGCCCAAGTTAGACTTTTTGTCTTCTTTATTATGAAGTATTCAGTTAAAGTGCATTGTATCTTTGTTAACTTAATAGCCTAAATAGTAAGTTAACGAACTTAGCTATAAAATGAGGTCGAGTCTCGATCTTGCAAGATCCCTTATTTTTATCATCTTTTCATCGTCTACAATTACATAAAAATCTTCCAATTAGATTGAATTACGAACTAATATTGATGTAATGAGATGTTTCGGGCTAGTATCCGTAGCCAAACTTGACTTAAAACGCGATTTATCTGTGCTTTTAATTATGAATGGGTATCACTTTTGACTGTCATTAAGCATCTAATGTTTCGTTTTGATTTGTAATGTAATTTGACATTTCAAACCGCCTGAAGCTGTTAGTAAAATTAATTCACTTGTATATTTTTCTTTCAAGCATAGTAACTTTCAGAATATGTCCGCGTAGACAGTTCGAGGTAATTCTACGCTACGACACTTTCCATAATCACATGTCGCATTTGATCGGGCGATTTCACGGCGATTAGTAGAATTACCTTTTATTAAACCTTTTATTAGAAGGATACAAAGGGGTGTAATTAGATATTAATTTTAGTTAAAGGTATTTATGAGTCGTGTATTTTTTTCGTTCCGGTCGAAAAGTTGAACGTGGCTTGTAATTTTATTGTTGTATTTTAATAAATGTATAAGATTGAAAAATTTATCTATTAAGTACTTAGATAGATAGTTCTAAGTGGATTCACCATAATTGACATCCCTAGAGCGGCCGCTGAGCGTATGTATGAAAAATGTAGTTCATACACTTAAACATGAAACTACCGTGAGACTCTCTCATATTTAAATAAAGCGGATCACGTTTTTATATTGAGCTCGACATGTTTCGAGCCAATTCGTGGCCAAATCTGGAGCTACGCGCCATAGACGGTGGATAGACGTTGCTGTGGTGACTGGTGACAGATATTAAACCAAAGTACCATAAAATTTAAGCTGATCACATAAACCGACTACCTTTCACAATAATCTAATGTAAATCGATTATCAAAGTATCATTCATCAATTAGTATCGTATCAGACAAATGTCAATACATGAACATTAAACAATGCTGCCAACATATTGACACATTAAGACCAGATTAACTTGGTGCTAAAAAAAAGAAGACACTCCCCAGCGGAAATGCCTGTCGCGGCAGAGAAGGACGGCAAGATTTAGCACACGGCTGCCAGAAAAGGACGCAAGATTTGATACGAACGACTGTAATTGAAAAATAAAAATGTTTCAGATTATGACCTCGATGGAACTTTAACACGATTTCATTTTGCAACGTCAAAGTGAATGTTTTTTTAATGTATAGCCTTATAGTTCCGTGTGGTGTCGGGTTTAGAATAACACCCCTCCAATTCCTCCGTGGATGTCGTAAGAGGTGGCTAGGGAAATAGGTTAAGGTATATTTTAGGCGACAGGCTAGCAACCATCGAAACCTACATTAAATACCATCCATCTCAGAATCGATACACGAACCGAGAATCGAGAAGACCATCAAAAACGAACGTTTACGACTCGACTAAGACAATCGAGAGTTAAATTTAAACCGCACTCCCATCCAAATGTAAGCCTTGTATAACCAGGATTAGGTCTGAAACAGCTTGAGTACCACGTTCTAGAAGATTCGCAATCCGCGGAACGCGAGTGTAGGACGAAATTTGAAGCGCGCAGGGACCACAATAAAATAAGTTAACACTTGAACTTGTGGAGACAAGTTGCAATTAATTCCACGTGTGGATACAGAGTGGGTATTAGTAGTATTAGATCTGGTGAATCAGAAATTAGGAATAAGGATAACCACGAGTTGGGATATGGATGGTTTTTAATCCCATGAACATCATCTCAGTCGTCTTATACATCCACTGCTGAATATAGATCTCCTTGGGGATTTTGCCAGACACGCCATGATTGGCAGGCGAATTTTTTTTAGGACTCAGGAAGACGCTGCTGTCCATCTCCCGGTTTATTCCTTTAGCAGACTCCTACTTCAACTATGAGATGATATGGTGTTGGACTGGGGGATAATTTTAAAGCCGGTCATCCCACGGCTCCCGAAAGATCCCCTAGGACCATACCCAACTTGGCAAAACCAAAAAACGTAGTATGTGTTTTGCGTTAGTAACAGTAAAGTTATTGTATCGAATTACTCTTTGATACCTCTTTTGTAGCTATTTAACACACTCTCATTTCATCTTTATCATCGTGTAGTACAAAAACGGATAACTAAACTAACAATAAGTTCAATTGTTCGATAAAGCGGTGGATTATTAATGTTGCAAGTCTTATACTTTTGAAAATATAACATAACATTCCATTGTTTGACCAAATTAAACTAACATTCGACTAGTGTAAAATCAGTTACACATATCACACTCTGCCTTTCCATTCCTGGACGGACAAGCATTCCAAATAAGCAGCCATCTTTTACACTGACATTTCAACCATCTGTGGAAGCGCCATTACGTATTTTTTTTAATTTATATTCGCACCAACTCCGCATGTTAGCAGATTGAGATTGATGTGATACGTTCTTTTGTTTTTGGCTTCGGGAATCTCATCAACGGGCGTGTAGGTACGCTCTCGCTCTTTCTTCGTTTATCTGAAAGAGACGGTGTGATAATTTGCGTTCTGCATGCGTTCTTGGCATGAGATTTAAATAAGGAGAAAAAGTAACTGTGCGACTGACTTACTGACAGGATGGCATAGATAGAAATAGACTGGTACTGAGCGGTCTAATGGTTTTAAATGCTGCTTAGATATTACTGTTTTATTCGCTGCTATCTGCGCTGACGAGTTTCTTTTATATGTTTTAATACTTCTGATTTTGTTTTGTTATATGTAACTGTATGAAAATTTATGACGTGACAAAAGTTGAAATGCAAAAATTGATCGGCTCTTGCAATATATGTCATAATACGATTATACCAGCCAATCTTCTGGTCTTTGATAGGGCGTCAAATAAAACATACTAAAAAATGCACAATTCGGTCTAGCCGCTAAATTCGATTTAAGACTCGAGTTGTTATCTATCATGAAATACACATAAGCCGAGTACACGAAACGCTACATAGACAAAACCGCGATTTTCACGTTCCGTAACCCCTTCCAGCACATTTTTAAGTTTTAAGTTAAGTCACAACAGTGACAGGTTGTTATGCCGTGTGATCGAGCTTAAAATAACACCTCCCCATTTCTTCCGTGGATGTCGTTTTTAAAGACAATTTATGGAAAACGATGTCATTTCATTAGTAAATAATACAGTAAAAAATACAAAACTGCCTGAAACATGCCAACTCGTACGACCGAACCCGCGGACAAAAGTTATACTGCGTTTTAAGGGTATATAAGCCGGAGTTGTAAATATACGCCGGCTATTCCAATTTGGAGGCTCTCCTCCCGTCAAAAACATAATTGGCGCACCCTTCTGCCCTTTACAAAGATATATAACGCTGGAAGGGAGAGGCTGAGTTTGTAAGTGAGCGTGGTTAAACAATATTTGATACTTGATTCCGCGTGTTTAGTTTAGAACTACAGCCGACTTAGAACGACAGGGAGCGACAGATTTGTGCCTGGGATAAACTTGTCACTGTCTAAAGCGTGTCACACACTAAGCAGATACGGTAAGATATCTGTTACAGAACAGATATCTGTCAATATCGCTCCCTATACAATTCAATGAGCTAACACACACAGCGCAGTTTTACCGTCCAGTGTCTGTTGACACCGATATATGGAAAAATGGCATTTATACGCAGATAAAACATTATCGTACATGCGTAGTCTGTGACGGGCTTAACTTGAGACGTCAGAAAGTGACAGATAGCAAAATAAAAATGACAAAATCAAAAACAAAACAATAAGTACAAAGGCCAACATTTCCCTTAAGGGATCTCTTCCTGCTAACCTTCAAGCGATTAACAAAACATGTAGTCTTGTGTAATGGTCTTTCGCGCCCGCGAAAAGACTCACGATGCTGTGCTAAGTCGGCTATTCTCACGCCTCTATTCCCAAGAGGAGTAGGCAGAGCACATGAATTCAAAAATCCAGTGCCACGTTTAGCAATTTTAGGGTAACCAGATGGTTAAACATGATATTGCAGTGACAGGTTGCTAGCTCATCGCACGCAATACACTAACCCTTTCCCACCGACAAATATTCTGTACGAGCTGTTACCCGCGACTTCGTCTGCGCAGAATAAGTATTTCGGATTGCGTGGCGTAGAATATATGGCATTAAAATTATCACACAAATAATTTTTGAATCGCATTTGACAAATATAACAGCTTTTTTAACAAATCGCTAGCACCTTGAAAATTCGCAAAACAAACACAACCGTCAACGACGTCTGCCCTCACGCGTCTGCCCGCGTTCGGGTCGCGCACTCAGCGACGCGTGACGTATCTGTCCCGCGCATGCGCGCCGCGCACCACGCTTGCCCGCGCATGCGCGCCACTTCAACGGTTTTGACAGCGGACGCCAAAGCTCGCAAATTTTACCCGACTTACTTGAGAATTATCGTCGTATATTGGATAATTCACAGAATATCATTACAATTTGTAGCCTATGTGTTATTCTGATGTATAAGCTACATTATTGTAAAGTGTCATTAAAATCCATTCAGTAGTTTTTGCGTGAAGGAGTAACAAACATCCATCCATACATCCATCCATACATCCATCCATCCATACTCACAAACTTTCACGTTTATAATATTAGTAAGATAAATTATTATTTTTTCTACCCGATTTGGAGGAGTATTCTTGTATTTGACTTCAGAATCATCATCCGGTTAAAAACTCCATAGCTTTTATGTGACCGAATATATCAACAAAAGATCACTCACCAAAAATCCAGTTCAACGAAAAAGAGCGGAGCGTGTGCAGCGTAGCAAAAAAAAGTCCACTTCCAGCTCTCTACCCACCCCACATTGATCTGCATAGCTACCCGGGTCAACAACCTCCCCCACCCGATATTTGCAGATCTGAATACCACCCCGGGATCTCGGGGATTAGATTCTGAAGAAAATCGCTATAAGTGTATTATATTTTTTAAAGAAATAGGGGCCGGGAAAGTATTACGTTGTTCCGAAACTCCTTTGTTAGGTTTAAGTATTTTGTTTACTACTGCGTCACATAAAGATGTTATGTATAGAATTCTACACGGTTTGATGTTTGGTTTCGAATAACTGCTCTCCATTTCTTCCGTGGATTTCGTATGAGACGGCTGACGTAATAAGGTAAGGTATGTTTTAGGCGATAGGCTAGCAACCTGACAGTAACTTGAAGTCTGTGAAACGTGAAGTAGTCATGGTCTATGTAAGATTTTTTGAGCTCTGCCTTTACAGGGCTTTTGTATAAATGTATTCCATACCTAAATATGGAAGAAACTATTTAAAAGAACAAAAAGTGGTTTTTGTGACTAATATTGTTTCATAATCAAACTCAAGCGCCTTGAAAGCCTTTTTATATAACCAACATTAATTAAAAATTAAAAAACCCCCGACGAGCCCCAACTCGATGGCTTTACTGAACGTGTAACATTCTCATCACACCTAACAAATGACCTGATGACCTTGAAGATCTGAACCGATTTCCACCAAACATAGCTAAGAACACTCTCGACGGATATAGCTTTCGAACACAAAAAACCGCATCAAAATCGGTTCATCCGTTTGGGAGCTACGATGCCACAGACAGATACATACACATTAACACACACACACACACACACACACACACACACACACACACAGACATGTCAAACTTATAACACCCCGTCGTTTTTGCGTCGGGGATTAAAAAATTAAAATAATGAAAATATACATTTTAATACGTCCCTCCCTTTTTATTAAATCCCTATCTAAAATCACAAGGAATTATGTTATAAATATCATATTATCCATTTACTAGAAAATCACAAGGACACCCTCAACCTTAAATTCACTGGTTAACCAAATGGAGTATAAACTTATCCAAGACTACATACATACATACGTACAGCCATGATTTTCCTCGTTATAAGGATCCGGCGATCGCATCCGGCTCGAAGGACCAATGGCGGAAATGGGTAAGAAATTACTGCGACTCGAGCTTTTGTGCTTAGACGACGGAGCTTTTAATTTTACGTGCTTCGTACGTATTTACAATAGTATTTACCTAGTATTTATATTGAACATAGAGTATTGAAAGTAGATCCACATAGTTCTATAGTAACTTTGAATCACATTTAAGTTAATTTCTGTATTCCCAGATGGGATGGGATGGGATAGGCAAAGCACACGATACGTAACGTAATCAAAACCACGAGATTTAGTGTAAGTTTAGGCTGAAATATTGATGAAAGAAGAATAATAGTGACAGGTTGCACCAGCACCGGCCTTATGCAAATCTAAGTCTATTTCCTTAATCACCCATACGACATCCACAGTAGAAATGGAGCGATGTTATTCTAAAACCGAAATCACACGGTTCTAACTTACGCCACTCAATAAAGCTCACTTGCAACGAAACTAAAACAAAACAAACTGCACGTTCCATCTTCAAAACTATCGCATTCTCGTTGTCATTTGTTTATCAAAGTTTCGTGTCAAATCCTACCCTCGGAAGACTAAACCAAGGTCGCCCCCCTCCCCCCACGTTGCCATGGCAACGCAGCATCCTTCCACGCCCACTGCCCTAAGACCGACCGCCCCACTCTCGCATTGGCCAAAGGGGTGACTACGTGTGTGTGTAGGACATTTGGAAATGTGCATGCTTTGGATGTAATGATAGCACCGATATTTCCTAGCTCAGGATAATTGGTTACTTTGTCATTTTTGGAACGTAGCTCTCAGAATTTTGCTCTTTTCCGGATGTTCTTACGTTCTATATGCACCTCTCATTTCTGTATGTCTTTAATTTGCACAAAGCAAAAGTAACAAGTCTAAGATAGAAGCAAACAGCCGTAATTATTCCATTCCAGATCTCTGCCATTACCTTTCATTTTGTGTAGGATCTTTTTCAGGGACTTCTGAAGTAGATTTCTATGACATACTATTTAATTGCACTAGAGGCTAATTTTAGGCCAAAGAAATGTGAGGTAGCAAACAGGATCGAATTGAGTATCCACCACCCACCGCAAACCAATCGTAGCCGTTACCTACAGTTTCTTCGTAACATTATGTATTGAAATCCTCGTCTTGACGAGTAATATTGTTCCCGCCCTAACCAGTTTAGATTTTAAATCCAAAGGCGAATTGTTAGCGAATGCTAACCAAGTGGGTCTGTTCGCTACAACCAGCTCGTTAGCCGGCCCATTCAATTTTGAAGTATTAGTCGATGGCACCACGGCCCCAATTAGCGACGCAGTCGCGTGAGTGCCGTGACGTCACGCTTTCACGAACCACCCTCCAAAGATTCCTTCAATACCCCTCTCCACCTGGCAATCACAACGCTGAAAAGGCATCTAACACAAAAATGCAAGTTTTAACGACCCAACTCGTTCAGCTAATAACCATTCCAATTTATGAACTCTAATTGCGTTATTTTTAAAAATGATCTGTCAACGGACAAAGCGCGCGCGTCTTTTGTTTTCGCCGGTCGCATAGACAAATCTTATAATGGAAATATTTTCAAATTAAGAACGCGCTCCCGCATTATGCGTCCGCCATCATTGTCTAGGGCATCTTTTTGTTCATCCTCGCATGTCGAGGTTTTTCGACCACCGTTTCGGTTATTTCTTTTTGTTTTTACCGTGCGCTGTCCCTCGTGAATGGGGGGCTTTGTTTGTGCGTGTTTTATTATTAATTAGTGGGGCTTCTTTGTTCGTGGTAATTATTGTCTTAATAAGCAGTTCCTGCTCTTCAAATATGGAGCCGAAGGGATTGTCAGCTGAATTGTCAGTCGAGATTATAAAGGGTCTTAAATCTTTTTTGTCGCGGGTTCGTGTTTATTCCGTATAATAAAGTGGTGAAAAGAAGTTTCCAGTTTAATTAGAGTGAGACACTCGGCGACGCGGCTGAATGGCCCTCGTTGGGCGCCATTTTGCATAATTGGGCGCAGGGCGAAATTTATACGACCCGCCAATTTAGTTGCTAATGACACGTCTTGCCGGCGAGCGTTATTGAAAAAGTGGCGCCGTGTTTTTGCCTTTATTAGAGATGAGTGTGGATGTGGATGTTTCCCGCGTCGGGTTTAGAATAATAACTTCTCTCTTTTCTGTGGATGTCGTAAGAGGCGACTAAGGAAATTTAGGGGACACGCTAGCCTTATTATTTGTACCTCTTATCTAATTAGGAACTTTAAGCATGTTTAGAGTGGAATCGAAGCGCGAAATAGTCAAGATTGTCGTAGCGTTTCATATGCTCCGTCTAACCCATTTGGGAATATAGGCGTAAAATTTGGTATTTCCCGCAGTTTGGATACCTATCGTGGATGTGCACAACATGGACATTAAAGCTTGGACAGGACTGAAAAAGAAGTGAATGCCCGCAAAACAAACCCTATCAGAAAGTAATGAAGCAAAAACGTAGCTAAAAATAACTTCAACATTTATTAATTAATGGTTTTGAAATGACTGAGAGATATTTTTGAGCATGCTGTCCGTTCATATCAGATAGCTGTAATACTGTTATGTTATTTTATACGCGTGGTGTTGGATTATGAATAACATCTCTTTTATTCCGTGGATGTCGTAAGAGGCGACTAAGGAAATAGGTTAAGGTTTACTTTAGGCGTTGACTAGCAACCTGTCACTATTATACTCTTCTCTATTCTTCTGCATACCCCACCTGGGAATCAGGCGTTTTTATAAATAGTTCAGCTTATTTACATCCCGCACAGACCTCTTCTCAGTATGAGAGGACAAGAGCTGTAGTCCCAGTGCGAATTTGGAACTTCACGTCATTCAGCGCAGAAACGAAAAAGAAACATTTTACTAGCATAGGCCTTTGAGTTGCCAACTCATTTACAATCTGTCTGACATTGAAGTAATGATGATATGGTGATCAACTATCAGATGACCCATTTTCCTCTGTGCCTGATATAAATAGCCTCCAAGTGGTAGGAGGAAACAAGCGAGGAATGACAAAGAGATCATTAAAATGGTATTTTTAGCACAGACATTTCTAGCTGTAACTTGTCCCTGTACCATTGCTAAAAGGTGTCTCTTTTCTTGCAGGCTAGCAAGATGGGTCTACCAGCGGGCGGCAGCTTGTCCCTCTTCTGCCCAGGCGGCGATCTCGGCCAGCCACCGCCTGCGCACATGGGCATTCCACCGCCTTACCAGCTAGACTCTAAACTTGGTAAGTACCCTTGGTGCTGTCTTCGGTAACCTTCTTCTTGTGGTATATCGCTAAATCAAAGACGTCTTTAAAAAACATGTCTTAGGGTAAATTTCCCGGGCAAGTTAGATTTTAGCGATTTTAGAGAGTTAGGATTTTAGAGAGAGAGAGAGAGAGAGAGAGAGAGAGAGAGAGAGAGAGAGAGTCCTGGAAAAAGCGAGGCGCGAATGTAACCTCTCTCCAAAATTGAGACACATCTCAATTTAGCTATGTTTTTTCTTCTCTTTAATGGCGCCGACACAAAAAGGAAACGTGTAAAAGAGTCCTTAATTTTAACTCGGTACTATTTTACGACATAGTTTTATTACGATTTCTAAACACATAACCAATAGGTAATGTCATGAGAATAGTGAGTACTGAATATTTAGCTTTCCTCTCTGTCTCTCAGAGATTGGCTGTAAGAGAATCTTCTTGTAAATATGTTGTCTGAAATACAATTTGCTTACTTTCTCATTTAGAGACCGAAACTGTTCAATTCCAACATTTGCAACCCAAAATTGATAATTTCCGATCAAACAATGCTCACTTAATAAATGCCTGAAGACAACGACCTTTATGTAGGATGACTTACAATAAAATTAAGACTTGAAATATCTCTTTGTTACAGCGGCTGGTCTGGCGCGGACGCCTATGTACCCCTTCCCTGGGGGCACATACCCCTACCCCATGCTCAGCCCCGAAATGTCACAAGTAGCAGCGTCATGGTAAGCACTGCAATTCGTTTGTTCGCAAAAAATCTCCGTAAAAAATTGTTCGAGTTCAAAAAAGATCATATCATCAATTTGTTTGACTAATTTTAATTCGCTTTAGATGACGATAGGTTTAGGAAGGCTAGCAAACTGACCTCTTTCATTGATATTCAAACCTAAAATTGTGTTGAAAGTAGCAAAGAAACGTGTTAGTCCTGATTTTGTTTATGTGATGTTTCATGTGCTTTGCCTATCCCATTTGTGTCTCAGGTGGACCTTTGATGTTGTTCTAACAGAAAATAGATTAAATATAAAAAAATTACTGACTTATTTTTATCTATCAGATAATGAAATCTAAGTACCCTTAAACTTCAACAGGCATACACCAAGTATGTACCCCATATCGTCGGCAGCAAGCAGTTTCCGGAGTCCTTACCCCACGTCACTGCCTATTTCCACATCTAGTCTATCAAGGTGAGTACACCCCACAATGAACTCTTAGAGGGAGGAACATGCCAAAGATTTGGGAAATCCGCAATTAATAACGTACTTGAATGCCGCCTATGTTGATGACTTTGCTATCCTTTTCTATGGGTCTGTTTCTCACTCTAAACCATTTTTATTTGGTACCTTCCACGCATATAGTCGTAAGTTGATGTGCTAAAATTAAGAACGTCATCATTACTGCTATCTCCAAAACAACAACAAATTCGAATTCTATTCTATTACCATTAATAATATTCTCTGCTTTCTGCTAAACGCAAAGATTCGTGAACTGTACCTCTTCAAATAATCCATCTAAAAAAACCCAGACATCATATGTATAGCTAACATCCATAGGTCCTTCCAGTTAAGTAATTCCAGATTAATAACACAAATTGTCGTCACACTGTAAATTGTCGTGCTGCCCTTTACCATCACCATCTTTGGTTATCTTCTCAATTTTGACGACAAGCTTTCCCCTCTTCAGTTGAGGATGCCCCTCAATTAAACGAACCAATGGCCTTCCGAACTTCGTCTATATGCGTGGAAGGTATCCTCAGCAACTGACTGACCCCGTCATAGGCCTCTCCCAAGGTACACCACGGCGGGCGCGCGTCCCCCCTCGCCATGCCAGCAGCCCCCGTCTCCAGGGCTCGTCGGGTGGCCCGAAGGCCTCCCCCACTGCGCCTTCCTGTACGTTGCTGGACGTTGTTGCTTCCGTAGCTTGAGGCTTGAGGCTTCAGACGTTGCTTTTACCATCACATTAGGGATTAGTCTTGATGATCAAAAGGGGATCACCGCGATAGAAAACAAACAGCTAGACCACTGCTTTTAATCATCCTCTTACTCCACAAAAAGCATGAGGAGCTGTGTCACATACTTTTGAAGACTTTTTAGTTTAGTTCCTTCTCGACGCGGTGTCCACTTACCAAGTTCACTTAGCTGGACTAGAGGCATCTATTCTGACCCTTGGACCACCTCTGCCATAAGTCTTATATCCCATAACTCACTCGAGCGATGGTCTATTAGTGCTTTGAAATGTTGTGACCCACCTGACAAGTCCATCCAGGGGATTATGCAAGGGGGAAAACTGGTCGGAAAGAGTCTAACAGTAGTATAAGAAAAGTTTCAGTGGCATCCATTGTCCACAGAGGTGGACCAAGGGTCAGAACTGTGATTTATAGTCCACCAAGGTGGAACAGTCACGGACTCCGGGCAAGGAAGGATAAAGTTTTAAGGAATCTAGCCCTGATCACATGTTTCATCTTGAATACAAGCATTAATATGGCTGAAGATGATTTTAGATAAATACTAGCTGTGCGCGCGACTCCGTTCGCGTGGAATAGTGACAAATTTCCCCCGTTTTTTCCACATTTTCCCATATTTCTTCACCCCTGTTAGTCGTAGCGTGATGTTATATAGCCTAAAGCCTTCCTCGATAAATGGTCTATCCAACACAAAAAGATTTTTTCAAATCGAACCAGTAGTTCCTGAGATTAGCGCGTTCAAACAAACAAACAAACAAACAAACAAACTCTTCAGCTTTATTATATTAGTATAGATGTAAATGCCAAATGTAGTTGGTCATGGACTTATCAAGAATTATGATGGTAACAGCTGCGTCTGAAGAGTGGCTGATACCCTGACTGGTAGGAATCGAGAGAGACAGTCCATAAGACAATCTTTTGGTAGTTTAATGTAATGTGTGTTTAGTTTACGTCTCTCTCTCGGCTACTGGGACTTCATTAGTCACTCATTCTTAATTTGCACTTTGCCAAGTGTTTCAGAGAATTGAATAATCGAGAAGAATGACACTAAATAGTTTAGTATGTTTAGGAGCTGTTGTCACAAAATTAGAGTTAATGTAGTTTGATCTTTTCTGTTATTCCTGTTAACTTTTATAAATCAGTTGGTACCAGTTTCTGAATTTTCAATCCAGTCTTAAGTCTGAGATGAGTTTTTGAAGGAAGCAATATTAACTAGTGAATTTGGGTAGATAGTAGTTATTATTCGGTTTGTAGCTTTTAATGCAATGCAAGTTAAATTGATAACTTACGCAGTTTTGCTGCCTTTCTGCCATAACCGTAATTTCAGTTTTCAATTTCACTTAAACGTAATTATTTAGATGGACAATCATATGGCCATAGGATTTTATAGTCCTTTCATTATTTATGCATTCCTTGGCGAGACGCCTAATTCGCTACCATAGGCATATACGCATAAGATGATCTCGCCAAAAAAACATATAATACCATTCGAGGGCCATTTAGACAATAATCCTGTAGCAACTTTTCTTAGCTCCACAGCTTTTTCACTACCACTAGATAGTTAACTGTACCAACTTTCTTTAGATCCACCACCACTTAATTATTTTATGTCTTACTTATGTTTTCTTTAGGTTTTTTTACCCAGTAAATTGTACCAACTTTTTCTTTGGGTCCGCAGTGAATTGTACCGGTTTTCCCCGACCCTGGGCGGAGGCCTAGGCCTTGGATTGGGGCCTGCCCTGGTCCCCCCTCCCCCCTCAAAGGCTGATCTCGAATCCCATCACGCGCGGTACGCAAGGTAAGTCACTTGTTTTTTTTACTCACGACTTAAAATAAGCCAAAGAAGTAAAACGCATACACCCCAAAAATAGTTGAGATGAGATTAAAAAGAAACTAAAAGAAGTGCTTATACACGTACTATGGGTACTAGATGACAGTTCCGTCCGAGATTTTAACTCACGATCTCAAGCTTTGTATACTCTGTCGGTTTAGGTACTTAACTAAATATAAACAAACTTGATGTCAGATTTGACAAATTAATAAGGTTTTTTCTTTCTACCTTCATTTAATGGATGTTCAAATAGTTTAGCAAAGATGTAATGTAACCTAATATTTACTGATCTGATGGACGTTAGTGTTCTAATACAGATTGTTTCTGGCATACCTAAACTTAGGCACCATCAGAACATTTTTTTTCCTTCCTTTGCTAAACTATCGAATTCTGATAAAATGTTTACTACCCCTTAACCTGTCAAATCTGACAACTGAAGTTTGTTTACATTGAGTTAAGTACCGCCAGAGTATAGTTTGTTCAATCACCGTGCACCGTGTCTAAACTTCAAACAGTAAATATTACATAAATAATGCTGTAACATAATTGCAGTTAATGAACACATTTACAAAATCACGGACACACCCCAAAAACTTTAAAAAGCAAGCGATAAAACGTCTAATAGCACCTTTCACGGAACACGCGCCTGTATCGTAATCGCGTTTTGTTACTGCATTGTGTTGGAAATTATAATGACAGATCTGTAAAACGTTTTGTTGCGAGCGGGCCAATTGTTGAGCGCCCCTGCTTTCCTAGGGCTGCCGCTTCAAAAGTTGACGTGTTCGGTAAATAAAGTTGTAAACTTTTTTGCTTGCAAATTGTTTTTGGTATAATTACAAGCTTTTGTTCAACTTTGTGACGTGATTTCTTGTTAAGTTGAATTTTTTTTTAGTCTTACATCGTGTTCGAATGGTATTTGATTTGGATTGAGGACAATAGTCATACACTACAAAATATGTAATACTTTGTTTGATCATCATCATATTAGCAATAAGACTTCCACTGCTGAACATTGGCCTTTCCTTTATACGTCCATATGTTGGAAGCGACCTGCATCCAGCGTCTTCCATTGACAGCTATAAGGTCGTCTGTCCATCTTGTAGGTGGACGTCCTACACTGCGCTTGCTGGTCCCTCTCCACTTTGATTAATACATGTTAGTAAAATTTTATGTCTTAAATTCGTATCTACAATAATCATTGCCGATGTCTAATCTTTCTAATTCTTTTTTGACCCATAAAGGGTAGGTATATAAAATATGAAATATTAGGGCATGAACTAAAAAGGTGTGCCATATTTTTTTCACTTTGTCCGCACCCTAATGCACTATGATCGCGATACTATCTACACCGCGCGGCTCTGCCCGCCCTCCTGATCGCCGATAAGCGCCCCCTGTCAGATGCGTTAAGTGAACGTGTTCACATTTGACAGATTTGGCCTGTAATCAGGCAAACTGTAATTTAGCGGAAAGCTACTGTTTTAGGTGTGAGTTTGACAAGGTGATTGGTTTTTATTAATTATAGTACAAAGGTAGCTTTTCTAAAAAGAAATCTTGTTTTGCTGAGATCTGATTAAAAGTTGTCTATTAAAATTATTTGCGAATCTGTACGTATAAATGTAAACGTCAAATTAATTGAAAGTGACCTATAAAGATACTTTTATAAATTTCTTTGCCCTTTTACTACTTTTGTTAAAGAGGTGGCATTTGTACCCACGATCTTAGTAATCAACAGTAACGTTAAAGTATTAGGTACTACTATTATTGTAAGGTAAATGTCCAAGTATTCGTCGCTGTGCTAGCACTCGTCATCATAAAATTCCGTTCGACAATTGTAAGGTTTTCTTGAAAAACACCAACAATGGTTTTGCGTAGATGTGTAAACGAACAATGCGACGCAATTTAAATATTTCCTGTTAGGGTATCGAGCACCCGGACCTTTACCTTGTGCCACGATTTATCATACTAGACACTAGACACAAATCTCACATAAAAAAAGACGAAACATTTGCTTATTACCCAACCCGTATTGGAATCGAAACAGCAAAAAAACCAAAACCCACTTCACACTCAACCTTAAATTTTAATTAAAAAAACTGAATCAGACACTTCCATAAAGGCAGGTACAGTCATGTAAATAAACCGGAGAAATTTAATTAAGATGATATATGACTCTCCTTTGCTTAACGGGCCACTGTGACAAGGTACAGTCCGCAGAGAAATCGAGATTGTATCTTTTTTTTATGACTGCGAATGTTTTGATGGTAACGGATGACCGAAAAGGGTTATCGGCCCATCTGGGTTGCATTTCGTTTTTTGTTATCTCCGTGGGAATGTTGTATTGATGATAAATAATTAGCGTGACTTTTGAGGTTATGTTATCTTTGTGTGACGAAGGTGTAAAGAGAAATTTGGTGATTTCGAAGATGATTCTTGAAATTAAGTCTCGTTACAAACTTGAGTTGTTACTGACTTTTTCGCGATGCCTTTTTTACATTACGTGTTTAGTGTTTGATTATAAAAATCAGTGTCAAACTTTTAATAGACATTATAATAGCAGAGAAACCAGAGGGTATGTTAAGCAAATGTCATTTTTATATCAAACTAACAGACCCGGCGAACTTTGTTCCGCCAAAGACGTTTGTCATGCTACTTTTCATGTCATATCCCCGGGAAAGGGATAAAAAGTATCCTATGTCCGTCTCCCGGTTCTAAGCTTCCTCCCCACAAATTTTCTGCCAAATCGGTTTAGCCGTTCTTGCGTTATAAATAGTGTAACACGATTTGCTTTTATTTATTATATATTATATTATTATATTATATATTATATATTTATATATTATATAATAAAGCTGAAGAGTTTGTTTGTTTGTTTGTTTGTTTGTTTGTTTGAACGCGCTAATCTCAGGAACTACTGGTGCGAATTAAAAAAATCTTTTTGTGTTAGATAGACCATTTATCGAGGAAGGCTTTAGGCTATATAACATCACGCTGCGACCAATAGAACCGAAGAAACAGTGGAAAATGTGGAAAAAAACGGGGGAAAATTTTCACTATTCCACGCGGACGGAGTCGCGGGAACAGCTAGTTTATTATATAGATTGTTTGTTGATAATAGACAACACTTAAAAGTTAAGTAAAAAAAAATGAAGTCTAAACGCTACATTAAAATTTTACATTGTCTTGTTAGCTTAATTCAAAATAATTCTAATATCTCAAAGCTTCCTCTGCTAACGTTACATAACACATAATTACAGTGTATACGAACGGCGTGCGCGCAGCATTGTGCCTTTTCCTTCCATTTTTAAACGGAGGAAGTCGTATTTTAACTTCGAAGCCGTTCCTGGAACTAATTTAGTACGCCTATGAGTTTTATCATTTTCGGCCGCGTTCTGTATGGAGGAAGCCATTTTTCAGGATTCTTTGGTTTTCTTCTTTTTTCTTCGTATTTTAGGAGTTAAGAAAAATGTTAATAAGATCCTTGTTGTTGAATTCAAATGTTTGTTTAGTTCGCTATTTGTGATACTTAGTAAAAAAAAACGGCTTGCTTTTTTTAAACAAGAATTTTTGAAGTCTATGTTGAAATATTTCATGATGTAATAATATCTCTAATTTTTTATATTTTTTTATTAGCCTAGTGTATCCCACTGTATATCTCTAATAAGAACAACAAATAAATTAAAGTTGCCGCGTGGTGTCGGGTTTAGGCGCAGCGCAGACGACAGACTTTTGCGCGATCGAGTCTGCGGAGCAATAAAATTTCTGAATGGCGCGCTGACAGTTTCCATTCAGAAATTTTATTGCTCCGCAGACTCGATCGCGCAAAAGTCTGTCGTCTGTGCAGCGCCTTAGATTAACTTTTATTTCCTCGATGGATGTCGTAAAAGGCGACTAAGGAAATAGGTTCAGGTGTTTCTATACGACGGCTAGCAACCTCTGACTATTCTAATTCTAAACTAAAAATCTGAAAATATATGCAGTCAATTATAGTTTCCATTCGGGTAAGGGCATGATTTGCTTTCTTTCAATTTGATAATACCTATTCCTTATAACCAGAGTTAATTGAATTTACTTTTAGGGTTCCGTTCTCAAAAGATAAAAAACGGGACCCTATTAGTAAAACTTCGCTGTTTGTCCGTCTGTCACCAGGCTGTGTATCAAGAACCGTGATAGCTAGACAGTTGACATTTTCACAAATTACTTATTTCTATTGCCGATGTATCAGCAAATACTAAAAATAAATTAAACATTTAAGGGGGCTCCAAGAAAAAAAGGTCAATATTGCCTAATGTTCCTTGATGTACTTGTTTACCTAGAATGGTAAAAATCCGACTCGCTCTTGGCCAATCAAATTACCATCTAACAATGACTAGCAACATGTCTCACCCACCCTGAACTGCACAGACAAACCCAACCATAAACTATTTCCAACTTTTTACCGCGACTCATAACCATAAACAACATGCGTTCTCTATTTAAACGGTGCGCTGGCGCAGCGGAAACGCGTCTATTTCCAACCGGACGTGCGTTTACTGTCGTACACGTCGCCGTACTCGTTAGCATATTGATTCGATAGCGCTTCGATAACTATGATAGATCGTGTTTGGATTGTGGAACTATACATCTGTTTGTTTTGAGACTTAACGGTCAAATCCTCATACGTTTTTAAGTAAACGCGAGATTACAAAGATATCGCCGCAAATTATGATGACGCTTGAATTAAGCCAAGGATACACTAGGCGACAAATGTCCCAAGTCATTGTGTCGGCGACATGTCGAGCGAAGTCGGCCGATTTCGCCTGACATATCTGGCGACATCCCGCGACTTATATCCGCGTATATACACGTGTCGCGCGACATGTCGAGCGAAGTCCGGCAACGTCGCGCTATATCGCCCGACGTTGGCTTTAAGAACATTATAATTACATACATACATACATATTCTCACGCCTGTATTCCCAAGAGGGGTAGGCAGAGCACATGAATTCAAAAATCCAGTGCCACGTTTAGCTATTTAAGGGTAACCAGATGGTCAAACGTGATAATTGCAGTGACAGGTTGCTAGCCCATCGCCCACAATACACTAACCCTTTCCCAGAGTCGACTCTTACGACACCCACGGGAAGAAAGGGGGAGGTGCTATTCTAACCCGGCACCACACGGGATTTAACATTATAATTATAACGAACAATAGTAAGTGTACCTATTTGCATAAATGTTTTCCAGTTTTACTTGTGAATTTCTAAGAAAGCTTTACGTAAAGCGACTAAAGAAATAGGTTAAGTTAGGTCATGTTTATGCTTTTGATCATTAAAAAAGCAGATGCTAAAGTGGTGGTGGATATAGCCGCGTAGCCCAGCGGTTTTACTTACCTTACCGGTAGCTTTACGCGGTACCTTTGGTCTCTCATGCAGAGGGTCGTGGTTCTAATGGTTAGAACTTTTAGATTAGAATCTAATCCCAGGCTCCCAGGATTTTACTGAAATTATGGGCGAAATCGTCCTTCTCTTACACCTACTGTGAAACATGCATTAAGACTACATTATGTATTTTTATTTTAAAAGTAGTGACACAAGTAATTAAATTTCTTTTTTTTTTGCAATGGTTCCTTCTCAAAATTCCAGGTCACTGGAAAAACAAAACAGTGGCGGCAGCGATAAACCCAGCGAGGGTACAACTAGCAACAACAGCAAAGAGCAAAACAAGAAGCCGCACATAAAGAAGCCCCTAAACGCCTTCATGTTGTACATGAAGGAAATGAGGGCGAAGGTCGTCGCCGAGTGTACACTCAAGGAGTCCGCCGCCATCAACCAGATACTTGGAAGACGGGTGAGTTCGATATCAATTACCCTGACACCTTAAATATTTCCTACCAATTTGAAATTAACTTGGCCAATTTTCATATTAAATGTTCTTTGTATCTTTGTCTTGTTGGGGATCCGATTGCGCGCGTTGAATTTTGAAGGCCTAACTGGCGCAGTCGTAAGAAAACGCAATCGTATTCCTATCAACGCACTTGGTCCTGGACGTTCAACGCGTTGAACGTCCACGATTGATCCAGATTTAACGTCGCAACGTCAGTAACATGTCAATATCGTGTCGTAATCTAACGCAGTGGCATTCGTTGAGTCGCGAAGAGCAAGCAAAGTACTATGAGAAAGCGAGACAGGAGAGACAGCTACATATGCAGTTGTACCCGGGCTGGAGCGCGAGAGACAACTACGGTTACGGTTCCAAAAAGAAAAAGCGGAAAAAGGACCGTAGTCCTGCTGAGTTGGGAGGTATATGACCCTAGGACCTGACGAGGCGCGGGCTGGGTTGTCCGTCGACGCTTTACACTCGCTTCACCTCCCAGCCCCTGGGCTCTCTCCGCACACCCACTAACACCCCGAGAGAGTCCCTCTCCCGTAAGACTAACTACCGGCTTGTATTAACGACGAGTCCTCCCCGTATGTGAGTGTGCGTGTGTGCGTGTTACTCTACTGTGTTACTGTGCGGCGGCCCGGAGGTGCCTGTGCTAGAAAAGCGGCTGGAACCGTTGCTCGAGTCGGAGCGGAGCGCGGCGCGGCGACGGCGGAGTTTTCCGAGCGCGCCCGAGCACAGCCGAGCGCGCCCGAGCAGCGCCGAGCGCGCCCGACGCCCGCCGCGCGCCGCCTCGCGCCCCTTAGTGTTGCGTGTTCTGTGTACTGTAGTCGTCGAGTGATCGTGTACATGTACACCCTACACCCCCGATCGGAAACTATATTGGTTTGTTAGATGTCTAGACCAGCCGCGACTCCGATACCGACCGCAGAATAGGTTCTGTGAGGAACGTCACAATTGGCCATTTTCATTTAAGTAGGATCAAAATTTGCGCTCACGCGAGCTGTTTTTCTAGCACGAGAGTAGGTCGCGGTGCTCGTGCCGGGCGAGGACACCGTCGAAGTGCATTTCTCTTTTCTTTCCATATTGCGGCGTCTGTTGACCGTTCAGTGGCATGCGCTTGGCCGCGAGGAGCAAGCCAAGTATTACGAGCTGGCGCGGCGGGAGCGCCAGCTGCACATGCAACTCTATCCCGATTGGTCGTCTAGGGCTAATACGCAAAGGGGCAAGAAGAGGAAGCGAAAACAGGAGACAACCGATGGAGGTACTGCCCTACTCTCCGGCGCCGCTCCCGTCCCCCCTCGGAACCTTCCTTGCTCGGCTGAAGACTTGGACATTGCTATCGAATGTTGGTTAACGGGGTCCAGGTTGTAGTAATACCAGTATTTTTATATATTATTTATCGCCTATATTTATTTACAAGCTGTTTATGAGCCATACCCTGTGCGGCACTCCTTCGAAGGTTGTCCCGGTTTTCCTCCGAGGTGCATGCGGCAGTCGGTTCGCTTGGGCGCGCCTCGGGACAGCCTCGGAGCGCCCGACGCTTCTGTACGCGGTGTCTATATATAATGATACTGGCCAAATGAATTCAATATTTATTTTTGATTCCGGAGAACCTATTCTGCTTAAATTTTGCTTATAAGCGTCATGTTTATTTGTGGTTATTATTTTATTTTTCGATCGTAGTTAGCATTTATTTTGGAAGTTCATGCGAGTAGTATGTTATTTTAAAACCAATGTTTTTTCCGTTTGATCCCTTTCGTTTGTCCCTCCCGTCCGCGCATGTACTAACACGTTTGGGGGTTCGGTGCTTGCATGCTTTTTTGTAGTACTAGCGTATTAGTTACATTAAGATGCTTGGAATATGATTTCGGGTAAATTGATTTGTGCCGCGGGCGCATTTGGCGAGGCTTGGGTTCCTAATTTGACCGCTGAATTTATCAAAATTTATCTGACGTCATATTTTTGTTTCTGATCTGGACATTTGTGGAGATTGATTTGCACTTATGGATTATTTTGTGAGTTTACTGAAGTTTTGGTAAGAGTGTGGAGTGGGTTTGTAAGGGCGTGCTTTAACCGAGTGTTCCACTATACTTCCAGGAAATAACTTGAAGAAATGCCGCGCGAGGTACGGCCTGGACCAGCAGAACCAGTGGTGCAAGCCTTGCAGGTGGGTGTCACCTCCTAAATTTTAATTTATTTTCGCTTAGCCAGAAAATCTATGAACCGCAAACTTAAAACCGAACAGTCTGCCAAACCATTCTGTTGGTTATTATTTTGATATTGTTTCTATGTGGAAAGACTTGGCTTATCTCTTGGTCTTTAAGAAGATTTCTAAGAGAGCCGGTCCCGATTTGGTATTATTTAACCAATAATAATCCCAAATAGTAGTATGTTTCTAAATCGAATTTATTTTTTGTTTCGGAACGGTACGCTCGCACAGGGCAGCAAGAGGCGACGCTGATTCAGAAAATGTGTCTTTTCACAAAGAAATATATAAAAATATGTTAGAGCAATACGGAATAGATTTTTTTGAAAGTAGACAAAAGTGTGGAGTCGTAGTGGATTAGGCATAGCATTAGCCGGCGCCGTGGGAGGGCAATCATTTGTCGAAGAAAAGCTTTCAAAAAAATCTTGACACATTTTCTGAATTCCGCTCGCTTTTTTTCTTTCAACCGTTTTTAAATTAAGTGTGAGGTGATAATGTTTACTCATCGAAATGTTTTTTCCACTTATGATTGCCGCTTCCCTCGGACAATGGATTCCGCTGGCACTATTGGTGACATTTTTTGTATTAATTTTGCTCCGATGCGATTTGATTTTTGCCTCACGCCATTTGACTCGCTGTGTTACAAAACTTATCTTCCTTTATCCCTGCGTTATATCATCCTCTATTTTTATAATGTTATGATCCGATTTTGATTTAACACGACCCGCTTCCCTTGTATTTTTTATTATCTCCTGCTCTTCTGTTCTGCTCTTTTATGCATAACTTAATCTATATCCAATCCAATTTGGAACATATCTTTTATTTACTCGCTAACCTTACTATTACTCTCTTATCACCATTTTACTATCACCTTTTTATGGCTTTCACTTCCATCCCACATCTGAACAACCTCCTATATTCACATTAACTCTCCCTAACGTCTTATTTCATTATCTTTCCGTCTTCTTCACCTAATTCCTCTTCTCTCTTTACTGTGTAACTCCTCATGCCATATTTATCCTTTCTATTTCACACCACTATCTGCCTCACCTGTTCTATCCACCCTCTCCACCACTCCATTCCGGGCTGCAGCCCCGAGTCAACTAGCGTGATGGTGTCGGGCGGACTCGGGCTACTTCGGCCAGAGCCGACGCCCCTCCCCCCCGCGTCCCTAGTCGGGAGCCCGACACAGGAGCCGACGTATGTCAACCTCTAGTGCCGGCCACCCCCCGCCGGATCAACCACGGTCAGTCATTAGGTTGATGTTGGCATTGGTTTGCGTTGACAGCTGATTGTTAAGGAGGATGAGAAATTATACCAGCTTTAATACGTCTGGGCGGGAGTTAAGCCACTGTTATATCTGGTGGGGTTATACCAGAGATATAATGAATGCAAGGATGGGTCAAAAGATAGACTAGGCCATACTGACCAGTATGAAAGTGCCACCATGTTGTATAATATTGGAAGTTTGAAGTTTCGATGTTGAATTAGTCTTGAACGAAATGTGGCCATAAAAATAATATCTATGGTGAACTTTCATGGCGTCTGTTGCAGAAGTGAACTTATGATTCAATGATTTAATTCAAACCATAAATGCGGTAACATTTGGTGTATATTACATTTTCTTATCCTCCTTGACTATGTAAATTTGACTGTAGTTAGGATTTGCTAATTTTAAACAGCATGCTTGAGCAATTGACAATAGGAAATTGACAAAAGTTTTTGACTGACAGAGATTGAATGCCTGTGTAGTTTTTTTTTTCTTTTTGAATTCCAAATCTAACAATTTTCGTTTGAATATGAAATGAAATGAGGAAATTAAAGTTGAATAGAACAAGAGTTATATTTTGCTACAAATCCAGTGCCAATATCTTCTATTCGTTGTGAAATTGTGAATCTGAATGATTTTCATCGTTGTTGTAGATTCTTGCCATTTTTGGTTGTGTTTTTGCATTTTAGGTTCTTCTTGCCTTGTACGGCTTAACCTGTTTTACTTTTAACAACTCAGCATGAGTTTTTATTTTTATTTTGTGTCCGTTAACATTGATGAGCATGTTTTGACTTTTTTGTGTACTTATTTTTATAGCAAATTTTATTTTGTTGTTGTGTTCTGTTGTTGTTTTTGTAGAGAAATATTAAAACTAAAAGACTGTTTCATATAATGAATATGTTATATTTAACATTATAAATACATATTACTATTTTATCAAATCTTTTCCTTTATATGAAACTGTCTCTAAGATATCCGTTTACACGGCACTGGGTGTACAAAATTCCACACTTACATACATACATTGTCCCTATTTTACTTGATTTGTAGAAGAGTAAGTTTACTTTCGTGCCCACGATTACGGCTAGTTTAAACTTACAGTAACACTTTCACACAAATTACTAAAATCTTATTGATCATCAACAGCAGTAGTTGTATACAAATCCATCAAATCATCTGGCCGTATTACAACGAACATCGCTAAAATTTAAATAAAAATAAACAGGTGAAAACTTGACGGCACTGAATCACATTTTACTGATCTGCATCACAATAAAAAAATCCTACACCACACACATTCAACGTACCCCAGTGCCAACTTCAATGTGCGTCCGAAACACCTTCTAAACCCCCTCTCCCCCCACAGGCGGAAGAAGAAATGCGTGCGCTACATGGAAGCCCTGGCGGCCGCTTCAGGGAACGTCCCCCTCCCCATGGCGACTCCCCAATCGCCCTGCTCCGATGAAGATGTTAAACTAGAAGAGATGTCTGACGCATCAAGCGATGGAGACGCAGATACCCCTCTCAACTCGGCTTCCAGCCCAGGGGGGCTATCAGCATTATCCTCCCTCGCCTCCCCCGCGTCAGACCCTCCCCCTCCCCCCAGAAACCCCGTCGGCACCAACCCCAGAGACGCCAACAACCCCCTCTCCGTAGGCCAACTGACTTCGCAATCGTGGCCTCGCGCCGCCCAGGCCAGACCGGGCCACGAAGTCATCTCCGTCTCATAGTGACAGTGGACGCGTCTAACCCTCTGTGATAATTTTAACTTGTACGGACGTCTACTTATCGCTACCGAGGTAAAATTCTAACAGAGTGCGGAACTGCGACGCGTGGTGCCATCTCGTGAGCGGAGCGAGCCAAGTGCGACAACGCCATCTACCGGCCGCGCCCGAAACGTGTTGGTTGTGATAACTAAACAAATAGGCGTATGAACTTGTTTCGGCGATCCTGTTGGTTGCGGATTCGCTATGCCGCTAAGGAACACCGACATTTTTGAACGCTTTTGGTTCTCTGTAATATTCCTTAGGCCTAATATTTACAGAAATACTTGTTAACCAAATGCACGGTATTCCTTCACGGCAGTCCGTATTAACGACTGTACGGCTGTAGACTCGACTTTGAGTTCATGACAAACGTTTTATTAAAATATCTAACGTGTCATTCCCTCTGCTTCATAAATTTAATGTCACTTTGATCTCAAATTTGAGCCCCAATCGAGTCATTTTGCATTTTAAAAAGCGACACCCACAGTTTTATTTTTAGCCTAACCGACATATACTATCTTGCGTTATGAACATGGTAGATTCTTAAACTATACAACAGATGGCATTATTGAGCTGCAATTTTAGTCTTATCGGGTTAGAGTCCTGTGTTTTGTGCACTAGTCACATTTATATGTGCCATTTCATTTAATTTAGCGTTCATTCAGCGTTCTTTGGTTAGGTGAATAATAAAATTGTGGGACACCGTTATTAAGGTACATGGCGTTTTAAACATGACTTAATTTAGTTAATTATCATACCTTGAAGCTGTCTATAGACCACATCACTCCGTTGGATCTTTTCCAGAAAGACGTCAATAGAATTACAATTAACCATGCAATCATTTTGAATTCCCCATGACAGTTACTTGATCAGCTTTTAAGTTAGTATACGTAGAGATCGGTTTTTATCTCATCTTTCATGTCATCGGCAAATCAGAATAATTGCATCGTCGTCACATAACAATTATGTATTATCTGCTGTAGTTCTTACACATCATCTACCAATGCTTTTCACGCAGTAATGTGGTTTGTGATATCTTCAAGTCTCATGACTAATACTAATGTAACCATCATTCTTTATTTCACTAGTTACATTAAAACCTGTACTTATTCTTGTTATCATGTTGAGATTATTATAATAGGTACGCAGCGAAATAAGAATCATGGTAACGTTAGGTTCACCCGAACATTCGCTCTCTTACTTGCGGACAATCATCTATGTAACTTGTTAACAGATTCAACTCGTATTACACTAGATGTTGTAGTTTTTTTTTTTCAATGCTCGTTGCTAAAAGGCAAAGGGAATAATCCATGCAACCTAAACGCCTATTCCGAATGAGATTTAGAAATCCCCAAGCGGTTTAGAGTTGAATTTTTTAATCAAGGCAACCCTTAATTTTTCATTTGACGGCCTGCACCAGATTATGGTTCCATGTAGCGTAGATTTAAAGGTAGTTTTTAAAAATATTTTCCCTTTGTAACATGTTTTTGTAAAAAGTTAATTTTAAGGTGAAACAAAGGGAAAAAAGTTTTTTCCGTTGTGCGGAACAAGTTAGACTGTACTAGGTTAGTTTAGGCACGCTGTATGAGTGAATTGTAAATCGGAAGTTGGACTTAATGCTCTTTAATATAAGGTAGAATTCGCAGGGAAGCGATTTTTAGTTTTTTTATGCATGAAAAAGATTTATCCTGTTGCTAAAGCAGGATTTTATTTTACGGAAATGAGTTAGAAATTATGTGTCTCAATTTGAATCATGAAATCATGCTTGCTTATATTTAGATAGGCATTTTTTTATGGAATGTCGTAGTGAAGTTATATTTTTTTGTTGTATTAGAGAGCATTCGGTTACAAGGTCAACCACTGTATATGTGTAAGTACATATATAATGTAAAAATATAGGTTTAATATAACTGTGTCATATTAGATTTTAAGCTATGCTACTTATATATACATTATTACAGTATAAAAAGTTTAAAGAAAAAATATTAGCGGAATACTGACTCAAAACGAGACTAAACCTAAATGAACAGAAAAATGTACTTCACAACGGTTTTATCAGGAACCTGTTTCCATATTAAAAAGTATTTTTCCCGGAGTATATAGAACTCGAGTGTGTAAATAAATTTGTATTTCATGAATATTAGATTTTGTTTGGTTAAAAAAATTATTGCATTTATATTATTATTAAAATACCCTCGGAATGTTCGCGGATGGTTTGTTTTATCCAACAATACTTTTGTTAATTACTTTTTATTGTTATTATTAAGAATTTTAACGTTGTTGATTGCAAATCAAGCCCTAAGTAAATCATAATTGGTATGCACTTAATAGAATGCATGATTTGAAGACTAAACTTGGCCATATCTGTAACGATTGTATTTTGGAATCGCATGACTAAATCTTGATCATTTTTAATATTTTTTTATCTACAAATTTGACGATACATTTTTTTAACCCGCAAGATTGCAAAAACGAAATGTGCAATACTGAACTTGGGTACTGTATGATAAAGCTAAATCTTTAATAAGATTTTTGTAAATTTATATTTTAAGCTACTTTGAATTTTAAACTATTATGGAATTTATTTTCGTTTAGCACAAAGCATGATTTGATTTTTTTGTGGGTATTCAAGCTAATTAGTGCCAAACCGCCAGGAATTTTCTAATTGCCGAGAAGGTGAAATGGATTGATCATATGTAATAATTTTACTATAATACCTGTGCCAAATTTAATAGGGTAATACTAAACTGGTACTTTTACACAACGGATGCTGTCAATTAGATGCCGCGTTTATGTGCTTACAGATAAAAAAAAAATCAACACTTGCATGTTTTGTACGCGCTTTAATTATTAATTTATCGAAATATATGCTATAGGCAAAAAATTGCGGAAAGTTAGAACCGTTTTAATGTAATCCTTGACTTATTGGTTTGGTATCTAGATATTCTGATGTAATATAACCTAAATGAAAATATTCGTTGCTTATTTGCCTGAAACAAATGGAAAAAAATGCATGAATTTTTTTTTTTATTCTTGAGACATAGGATTTTTTTTATATTTAACAAAGTATTGAGTCTAAGTTATAGAGATGTGGGAGAATAATTGACAATCGTTTCAAAAGTAATAATCTCCATAAAGTTTTTTTTTTTAAGTATGCTCTCCTTTCTTGACTTGTTTTCTGTTTTGTGCATAAACGCGGACTCTCGCTTGACTTTTAATACCTCGAAAGGTCCCTTATGTTGATAGGTGTTATTGTTTTTATGGTTAAGAGGGCAATGTAAAGCATTTTTTTTTGTAGAAAATTTGTCAAATTAGAAAAACTCAATTTTAGGTCTGCCCCGTATCTTGTGTTCAGTTGAACGAATATTATTTTAATAAACAACGTAAAAATTGTACTCCGTCGTTTTATTTAGTTGTGAATATTTTTCTTTATAGTCACTTGGTTAAAGTACTATGAGTACAGTATTACGAGTTTTATTGAGGCTGGTTGGAAAAGACACCATTTCCCCACAGATTAAAACCCGAAAAACAATGGGATGTAACTTGGCAAGATTTTAACCTGACGACCAGCGTCAAATTATGTGCAGTTCAAAATTGACTCTTAATGTCAATAGACAAGGTTACAAATGACTTATTTTAAGTACTATGTATAGCACGCAAGTGGTCAGGAGGTTAAGTAGCGGTGGTAAGTTACCCCAAAGCTTTTTCAAGCGATACTTACTATTTAAAATCCTGACACGTCAGACGCTGGGGTCTGTATTCATCTACAATCTACATACAAGTCAAGGTATAACAAGGGGTGATTTAGTTCGGCTATTCGACGATAGGTGGCGCTAGGGCGCTACAGAAATCTGATCAGTTTTTAAGGGTCAGTTCACACCGAGACGAGACGCGACGCGGCGCTGCACGAAAATGTTTAATAGAACAACTCAAAATATATTTTATTTGTTACAAGATAAGATTCATATTTTCATTGTGAGTATTCAGAATACGTTGCGCGGCGCCTCGAGACGTAGCGCGACGTAGCGCTACGCCGCCACCCGCGCGGTGTGCGGGAGCAGTGCTGGCAGCGCTGCTAACTCAAAATATGTTTAATTCGCTACACGATAAGGTTCACATTTCATTGTGAGCATTCAGGTACGTCGCGCTGCGCCTCGAGACGTAGCGCGGCGCCGCGCTGCGCAGCGCTAAATCACTGGCCTCTTTATGCATCGCCGCGTCGCGTCGCGTCTCGGTGTGAACTGTCGCTAAGATATCGAAGTTTGAAATATTGTGGGTTTTCACCTTTTTTAAGTGGCGCCCTCTATGTATGTATGGGTTTGAGTAAAATGAAACAATTCTAAGAGATTACATTGTTTATTTCGTGACAATGCATAAAGACAAAGTACAGTTAGAAAAAAAAATGTAAAATTTAAAAACACTGTAAAATTGTGATGCCGTTAGACTAGGATGTTAAGGATATTTAAAAAGATGATTCTTTGTACTGTGGTACTTAGACGACTATGTTTTACTCTATGGTATAATCTTTGAAAGTATCGCCATTTCTGATGTAAAACAATGTCATTTTTTTGCGCAAACGTTTAAATGAAACTATTTAAAAAATGCAGCATTTACTTATTGCCTTTATCAATCAGAGCATTTTTTTACTTGTTGCAAGTGTAGGTGTTGATAGATGTATCTCATTCGTATAGCAATTAGTTCAATGGACGATTCTTGTTGCTAATAATTTAAAATAGCAATATGTCAATGACTGTGAGACTGTATAAAAGCCACATAGAGTATTTGCCTAAAGTACTTAAATATCCAGCGATTTACAAAATGCAGTAGTATTTTTTGCTCTTAAAAAGCTGGTGCTTGATTTTTTAAGATAGTGTTGTTGAATCATTTCTAAATGCGTTTTAATCAAGCTTTTATTTAAAACAGCTTAGCTAAGGTACACAGATAAACGGAATAAAACGTGTATTTAAAACAAAAAGTCACTTAAATTAATTACTATCTAAGGATAGACGCATTTTCAAGCATAATCAATTCACACATTACCATACAAACACATACCTCGTAACAAAAACGTGAAGTAGTTAAAATGCAGAAACAGTTTAGTTGGCTAACAACTAGATGGCGCTAAAATAAAACAACGTCCACGCCATCTATCGGGGGATATTGCAGTTAACATTAAAAGGAGGTAGGGTACGTTAGTAAAGGGATATTTATAATTAATTAACCTAAATTCTGGCTCAATTTTGGCTAATGTCAGGTATATCAACCATTATTATGGTTGAAAATAATAATTTTATCATTAATAAGAAATTACCTGGAGGTAAAACAAAATTTTGACACGCGTAAATGAATAGCATCGTGAAAGTTCATTGTTTTTTTTTTTAAATACAGATACAGATGCTTTGTGTAATATTTAAGATAAAAGCATTGTTTCGTACTAAAAACATTAGAAAGCCCTGTAAATTTTACTAAAACATTATTTTAAATACATACTTCTGCAAAATATAGGGGTGTTACGATGCTATTCATTTCGGAAAACTATTGGAAGAACTTACGTTCCATTGTCACTATTTGGCATTCAATAATTTACTGAAAACTATAATTACATTGCTAAACAGTCATTATGCATATCTAGCCCGGTTACACAAATCAGTCTATGTTATAATTATTAATTGTTATTATTTGTAACATGAATATTGTAAGGTCCGCAAAACTAACTAAATACCATTCTGGTACTTTTCGAACCTTTTTAAAGTAACACTGTGTTTGAAATATCTTTAAGTCCGCTACAACCTTCATTATAAAGTTATAAACATATAAATACATTACATTTAAACACTTGTCATGCTACACTATAGTATCTAATCATTCACTCTCTCTATGCTTTGGGTTATTACGAGTTATAATATTCTAGATTGGTTCTTAAAATCTGGTTTTAATTCCTCAGCTCTTATTTTCGAGCTCAATTCGCAATCAAATGTTTTGCTATGCCTGCATATTTAAAGGTTTTCTCTTGCAAGTTATAGTTTTTCTTCCAAATAGGAATTAACTAAGACGATTCTGTGCAAAAGATTTATGGAAAAACTAGACTCTGTACTGTATCCTTTTGAAAACCTTTCAGTTCGCGTAAAATCAGATAACTTTAGTCCACAACTCACGCCTATAGGCCAAACTAAAATTATAATAAAATTTTTTTTTTTTAATACAGTTGATCAAAAAGTGGTACTATTCAGTAATTTAAATAACTTTTCAGTTTGTCCCTTGAATTTGAAATTATAAACAAATTGGTGGCTGCATGGTATGTGCCCTTTGCCCGCGACCGTGTAAAAGTATACAGCTGTCAAATATCTGCCGGGAGATTAGAGGTTATGAATTTATTCATTTATCCGGAATTATTTTTGTAACATTCAATGCTTCTTCACAAAAGTATTTAAATAAATCATTTGATACACGTGTGGGGACGTTATCTTCCGCATTTGTATCAAAAATAACTAATACTTAATTTATAAAAAAAAACTTTAGCAAATGGACCATAGTTGTACTTTAAGACTATAGTTATCTCGTTTTACGGTTTAAAATTGACACTTAAATCTTTCAAAAATGCTCGATCTATTTATTAAATATTTCATAGTCCATCCAGTCAAGTTTTCCCACAAACGTCTGCGGCAGTCTGAAGCGGTTTGAACCAGTTACATCCGGATTTTACCAGAGCTGGGAGGATTTTCCACCTGGTGGGTTCCGGACGCGAACCGAAGTCTTCGTGTCCAGACCTTCTACTTCTTCTGCAAATAAAAAGAAAACAAATATTAGAGGTTAGAGAGAAGTGTCTAAAGGTAATGATAGAGAAAGGAGTATGGGGTTGGTTTGGTGTATAAGTAAATTTACAAGGGAAGTGTCGGTCGAGGGCGCCCTCGAAGAACGTAGACCAGATCGGCGATGTTCTGAAATGTATCCGAAACCGAGAATGTATGACGAGAGGGATGTATGTGAATGAAGCCAGAGAAGTTTGCCAGAATAGAAGCGAATGGCGCTCTGTTGTATCTGCCTACCCCGCAGGCAATAAGGCGTTTTTGTTTGTAGATCATACAATTATAAAATGTTATATTTTGCCGTTTGGCGTCGGGTTCAGAACCAAACCTCTCCATTTAATCCCCGGATGTTGTAAGGCGACTAAGCAATTCGGTCAAGGTATATTTTAGGCGACAGGCTAATAACCAGCCACTATTATACCTGTCAACTAAAAACCATCAGAAGTTAACAAAAACTTGAAATTTTCATGGTTTTTTCGACGTAGCATTTGGGAATACAACCGTGACGTTTATACATAGATATTTTTATAACATTGCAATTAAAACACTTACTGCTGATACTGAAGGTCGAGTTTTGCAAGTCGCGCTGGCCCGGCTCGCGCATCTTGCGGCCCGTGGGCGTGGAGCAGCCTGAAGAAGCCACTGACATACCCTCCAAGTGCTTATTGAGAGCTTCTGCAAATTAAAAATAGTACATTGTGAAATAAAGGCCGTAAAGCGGATATTACTAATCTGTTAGAATTCATAACTCGAGTTTGTAATTCCTTTACTGCCCGTGATACACATATTGATTTTCATCACATTTGCGAGAAAAAAATAAAAATTGTAGAAAATGCATGACGTCACGCCACCTCGCCAGTCAGTGCGGTTAGGTCTATTGTCACTTTTTTAGGGTTCCGTACCCAAAGGGTAAAAACGGGACCCTATTACTGAGACTTCGCTGTCTGTCTGTCCGTCCGTCCGTC
>BHDV01037142.1:39243-52579 GCA_005406045.1 Adoxophyes honmai
CATACAAAAATTCTGATTT
This sequence comes from Adoxophyes honmai, assembly GCA_005406045.1. Taxonomy (NCBI): domain Eukaryota; kingdom Metazoa; phylum Arthropoda; class Insecta; order Lepidoptera; family Tortricidae; genus Adoxophyes; species Adoxophyes honmai. Next base: position 39,263 of record BHDV01037142.1, read on the forward strand.
TTTGCATTTTTGGTACGGAACCCTTCGTGCGCGAGTCCGACTCGCACTTGGCCGGTTTATTTAAGTCATGTATCATGTACCACAGAGTCCACAGACAAGAACTAGGTATGTTTCGTACAGAATTCGAATGGTCATACAGCCAGGTTCTGCCAAAGGTTCAAACAAATTTACAAAAAATACACACTTATTGAAAAACGCGTTGACATACATACATTTCTTTACCGACCGTAACCATAGCAAAGGCCATTTGCCTCAGTAGTGTAAAATTGTCCAATGATATTATTTACCTGGGGTAGGCGTCCCGTTGGTGACGCGAGGTTGTATGTCAACATGCAACGGCTGCCGGACCGGCGCTGAATCCCCTTCCTCCCCTCCATACACGTAGGGGGAGTTAGTGGGGGTCTTTAAGAACTTGCCGTGCCCTGAAATAAACGGAACATAATATTAGGCACTTACAAAACAGCCTAACCAATAAAAAATTCTTGTTAGTCAAATAAAATAAAAACACATGTTTAATATTTTTTTGTAATCTATACATACATACATATTCTCACGCCTGTATTCCCAAAAGGGGTAGGCAGAGCACACGAATTCAAAAATCCAGTGCCATTGTAATCTATCTGACGGACTAAATTGTTTTTTTAGTCTTCTACCCAGTTAACGAAACTTCGTTGGCGCCTTGTAGGATTCCATTCTCATAATTGATGATGGAGACGTTTGTAGAAGAAGTTCTACTAGTCGACGACAGGTGGCGCTAGGGCGTTACACTACGCTTTTTGAATGGGGGTTTAAAAAATATCTGTTTTCTCACCTTCAGCAACGCGTAGTTGTCCATCGTCGAGGCAAACCCGACCGCCCACGATCACATACTGCGGCCCTCCTACGACGTGTTGACCCTGGAATATTAATACATGATTAATTAATTCGACATGTTTCGAAACAAGTACATACGATTAGGCGAAAATAAGCCGTAGCGTATTAGTAAAAAGGTAACGAAACGCCCGTAAAAGTATGTAGGAACAATGGAATATTGATTCCTTTTTCGGCACATTCCTTTTTGGACATATTCCGTTTTCGGCATATTGAAACGGGGTTGTGTCTTTGGGTGGCGTTGTGAAATAACTTAAGTCCGTGAATCGTTTGTAATAACACTAATTTATTGTTCACACACATAGATCAAAGTTTACAGGTTAATCACAAATAAAGAACAGTAAGAACAGTTGAAAAACATAGAAAGTGATAAGAGTATTAGCGCACACGCGTCGCCTACATTGCTAACTGAATCTCGTCGGGCGGCGCGGGGCGCGGCGCGGTCGACCTTCTGAACGTTCGCTAGATGGCGCGATGTTAATGGCGACATTAGGGTCCCGCACCCGCGTTACAATATTCTTGTTTCGGCACATTTTAGTAAATAAATTATACTATGAAATACTTGTGACTGCTTGCGTAATAAAATAAAATAGTATTTATTAGTAAAATATTAAATTTTAATCAATAACAATAAAAGACAAAAATTAAACAGTACCTACACTGATTACAATAACTATTTATAAATACTTATGTCTTGAAAATAAAAATAACTATACTTAGGATTGATTTCATTTGTTATATTATATGTAATGATTTATGCCAAAAACGGAATGTGCCGAAACAAGAATATGCCGAAAACGGAATATGTCCAAAAAGGAATGTGCCGAAAAAGGAATCAATCCAATGGAATACATACCCACATTTTTCGGTTATTTTGTTTCCCTGATTCACAGGAAGTTAATGTACTAGCCTACTAGTGTGAGTTCACTTTTAGAGTCTCTTTCGACACTTTTATAAAACTATCGTTCAACGTCAACATCCCATTTTACCATCGATCGATGCCGATCGACGATCAACCGATTGGTCTGCCATCTGCCACCATAGAGGAAAAAGCCACTAGAGAGAATGAAGGCCACCCAGTCTCGTAAACCATTAGTGGATTGTCACTTATAAACGTCACCGTCAGTCACAGAAACTATAGCGCCAATAACCGTAGAGAAAAAAGGCACTAGCGTTACGCGCGATCTAGGGCCGGCCAATGAGAGGACAGCGATCGCCGCGATGGTTTAGCGGAATCGTCTCCGAACAACCAAAATGACATTAAAACTGTGGCTTTTTCTTTTATGCTTCACACTGACTGTTACTTCGCAAGTTTGCACTAACCTCAAAAATATTAAAGTCCACGGCATGGTGATGATTCTTAGCAGAAATGGTTCGTTCTTGGCGAGGGTCCCAGACGATGACATCAGCGTCACTGTTGACAGCCACTCGGCCCTTGGCTGGCCAGATGTTGAAGATCTTGGCTGCTGTCGCGCTGGTCACAGCCACGAAGCGGCACGGGTCCATTACGCCTGGAGAAGTGAAGAATGAGCTGATCAGGCGAATTTTGTTCCGAGTTAGAGGAGAGCAACAGCGCTGTCAAACGCACCAAAAATCTACATTGTAATTTGACAGTTGAAATCTTGAACTCATCTCAAGTTCTTAAGAAACCAAGAATCGCTTTGAAATTGAAACATTTTCAAACAAAGTGTCAAATTAAAAACGATGTAGATTTTTCTTGCGTTAGACAATAGCGCTGCTGATTTTGATTTTATGAAGATTTTTTTTATACATAAGTAAATACATACATTCAACATCATGCTTGTGTTCCGTGTGGGCAGAGTACATGAAACGGTACAAAAATTGTGGCTATTCTACGACTTGTAGCCACTTGCAACATAATTTCAGATCAACACATTGATGAGAGGTGTAAATGACAGGTAGCCAGCCTGTCGACTAAAGTTTTCCATAGATATTGAATATTTTGTCATCGGTCGCGCTGGTCACAGCCACGAAGCGACACGGGTCCATGACGCCTGGGGATTGCAATGAGCTGAGTAGGCGAATTTCGTTGTGTTGGGGGTGAGTGGGGTTTTGGATTTTATGACGCTATTTTTATACATACATACATCATGCTTGTGTTCGAAAATGGGACGGGCGGAGCACACGAAACGCTACATAGTCAAAATTGTGGCTATTCTACGACTTGTAGCCACTTTTAGCATAGTTTCAGGTTAAAAGATTTATGAAGGAGGTATAATAGTGACAGGTTGCCAGCCTATTGCCTAAGGCATACCATAATCTATTTCCTTAGTCGCTTAAGACATCCAAGGAAGAAATGGAGAGGTGTTAATCTTAGTCGTTTTGTTAATAATATAGTAAAATAGTAAATTGAGCTGAATACATACATACATATTCTCACGCCTGTATTCCCAAGAGGGGTAGGCAGAGCACGTAAATTCAAAAATCCAGTGCAACGTTTAGCAATTTCAGGGTAACCAGATGGTTAAACGTGATATTGTTGTGACAGGTTGCTAGCCCATCGCCCACAATACACTAACCCTTTCCCAGAGTCGACTCTTACGACACCCACGGGAAGAAAGGGGGAGGTGCTATTCTAACCCGGCACCACACGGAACTGAATAAAGTACCAAAATAAGTAAAGATAAATTAAGTATTCGTGTTTAGGGACTCTCATTATACAACAGTTGCATAAAACACCCATTTCATTCGACAGTTGTATAACAGTCCCTTAAACGACTACAGTCGTGATAACTCGCCATTACCGTACCAGTGTTAACTCCCTTCTGCCACAGGATAGCCATGCGGTCCTCCACCCCGTTGACTCCGTTCGGGATCTTAGCGAAGTTGCCCTTGCCCAACTCCTTGTCTTTTTCGTGGAAGGTGCAGTTGTCACTGCCTATCAGTTGCAGATGGTCACTGAAAACGTTGTTTTTTATTAGAACTTACGTACCTACATCAGGCTGTAAAGGGGGAAGGCAGAGCACACAAAAAGCTAGAGAAAACCGTGGCCACTTCTAGCATTTTTTTGGGTTTTGATTTATTACCATGTGATTTATTTATTATTTGGAATTTCAATGTTACTAATAACAAATTATTTCAGTGACAAAGAAACTAACATGGATTATACAATAAATTGTTAAATAATAATTTATTTAATAAAGCATACAAGTGTTAATTTTGAAATAAAAACTTTTCTATGTTTTTTTCTATTAGGTATTTGCAAGTATTTTCTCACTTAATAGACACTTTTCTTTAAGCCACTGGAATAAAAAATACTTTCAATTGAATTTGACATAATTCTACTGCTTTTAGACAGTTGAAAAGATAAAATATAGTCCATAGTACTTTTAAACCGTCCAAAAGGTAAAGTACCATCGCGAACAGCTTTTGTTGAGCCACTTACCTATGTTTGTAACTTGGTCGTGTAATACTAATCCCATCAAAAACATTCTGTAAAAAAACTACCCAAGTCTCGTTGAAGCTGCTTGTTTATCTCTAAAAAGTAATGAAATCTAGACATAGTTGTGCCAAGTCTAAGGTTCCTTACTACGATTTCTTTATTATTAAAGTTTAAGTTGTGTGCCTTGGCCGTTGAACATTTTTTATACGTTAGTGGGTACAAGTCAATTTTGTTAACATGTAATGTTGCAACTAGGTACCTTGTTTGTTACGCGAGATAATAGCCCATACTGGTATTCAACCAAAGTGTTCAACGGCCAAGTCACACAACATTAACTATAATAATAAAGAAATCGCAGTAAGGAACCTTAGACTTGGCACAACTATGTCTAGATTTCATTACTTTTTAGAGATAAACAAGCAGCTTCAACGAGACTTGGGTAGTTTTTTTACAGAATGTTTTTGATGGGATTTCACTTCTTTTTGTAGAAACGTGAGCATATTCATTAATTATGTTAGATTTTCTTATTTTACACATTTACTTATTTTTGCAAATTATCTTTCTTTTCTTTTTTCCGGTTTTGATCTCGTACAGTACGAACAGTTTTTCGTATTGCCCATTCGCGTTCCTTAAATTAGAAGATGTGTCTCTCTACGCTGGATTTTTGCAATTACAGTCGATTTTTTTATGTACCAGAGCAGCTCAGGGTCTTCATCAGATACTTCAGACCTCAGATTTTTGACATCAAATGAAGCGACCCACTAAGTTGAATATTTTTTGGAAAGGAGGTATGTCGATCTCTTGTGTTTTCACCAGGTACTCCAGATCTTCGATTATCCTAGTGTTTACATTTTTCCCTTTATGTAGTCGTTAATCCCTAACCATGTACCAAATTTCAGCTCTCTGAGTTCACGGGAAGTACTGGTTCTATTTTGATGATCATGAGTGAGTGAGTGAGTGTCGAAAATGCGAAACTTTGCTTTCGATTAACTTCGGAACTGAATTACCTACAGACTTGAAATTTTGGATTTTAAGTACATGGTTATAGTTCACTAGATGACGAAAATTTCAGCTTCCTAGTATTATCCAGAGGTTCTCAAATAGGGGCCTGAAAATGCCGCGAAATGGTTCCAGTAAAGGATGGTACGGCAGTGCTTGCTTTGCGCTCGACTTGGTGGGGGCACTGCCGTGCCCCCCGATCCAATAGCTGACATCTATTCCGTCACATCGGTCATTGATTACACGTCTAAATTGCGAACAGTGGCAAGTGGCTCAACAATCCCGGTTCGTGACTGTACACTGCTTTATTAAGTGACAGGTCCATAGTCAGGTACTCACTCGGCCAGTGCTTCAACGATAGCCTGCGGGGTGGACGGATCGGGGCGCAGAGGAGGGGACAACACATGAGCCGCCGCATGACGGAAACACGCGTTGCGGTAGTGGGTTCCTGTAAAATAAATTGTCGTATGGTTATTAAGTTATTATCAGGGATCGGAAAAAATTGCGACATTGTTTGCAATTATGTGGACATAACTCCAAAATTAATCAAAATGTTAATTATAATTAATTGAAATATAATTTGAATTTTTGGAGATAATAGTTTACTCATAAAGTGCTTATAAGCACGTATATACTATAGTAACTTAAAAAAAAACGTTACGACGACGATAAATAACATAAATAATTATTAGCAAAAGGTTTGTATTTAAAAAAAGGTATCGTTTCCGTAAATCTACTATATAAAAATAAGTCGTGTTTTCCTTCCTGACGCAATAACTCAACAACGCCAGAACCGATTTGGCCAATTCTTTTTTTTAAATTTTCGTTGAAGTTCAGGTAAGGTTTGTACGATGAAAAAGTGTGGAAAACATTAGTGTAACATACTTAAAAACTAAAAAATCGTTCTCCCATACAAATTTTATCAACTCGAAAAAGCAGTAAGCGCCGCAATGTTTCATACATCTTACGCGTTTTTGTTAAATTGGTCTCTGTTCAAGTTGAAGAAAGGCGGAAGCGCCGCTGATTTTCATACATCTCAAGCTTTTTTGCGAGCAAATAGGTACTTTATATTATTCCAGCACTGAAGTCGTTAAGGCGATAATTCCTTACATTTCGTTAGTAAATTAACCCTTATTCCCTAAGATACGGGTGTCAAAATTTATACTGAACTGAAAAATTTTGACATTATTTACGGCATATTATCACTAGCCAGCTAGCCACTTAGCCACATAAAACCTATTTGGATGTTTAGGTGTGTTGATATATTGTTGGTTTATGAATAACTAGCTGTGCCCGCGACTCCGTCCGCGTGGATGAGTGACTATTCCCCCCCGTTTTTTCCACATTTTCCAATATTTCTTCGCTCCTATTAGTCGCTGCGTGATGTTAAATAGCCTAAAGCCTTCCTCAATAAATGGTCTATCCAACACACAAATAATTTTTCAATTCGAACCGATAGTTCCTGAGATTAGCGCGTTCAAACAAACAAACAAACAAACAAACAAACTCTTCAGCTTTGATTTGTCAAAGAAGATTAATTGTCTTTTTACTATTTACTAAAACGCCCTCGAATAGCGCGCAAAATTAAAATACAAATTACATACTTATCCTCACGCCTGTATTCCCGAGAGGGGTAGGCAGAGCACATGAATTCAAAAATCCAGTGCCACATTTAGCAATTTCAGGGTAACCAGTTGGTCAAACGTGATATTGCAGTGACAGGTTGCTAGCCCAACGCCCGCAATACACTAACCGTTTTGCAGAGTCGACTCTTACGACACTCACGGGAAGAAAGGGGGAGGTGCTATTCTCACCCGGTACCACACGGGAATTCTGAATTGCCTGTCCACATTTATCGGACAAAATCGACGTCAAAAGCTCTTTTTGCCACGATTCGGTGGTGGTTAGTACGTACCGTCAGTGCCAACAGTGGCCGCCAAGGTCTCTCCGTAGAGCGGCGGCCTCTGCCGGGACCTCGCCTGCTGCAGCGCCCGCACGGCACTCTTGGACATCATGTGCACTATGTAGAGGGGAGAGTCCGCCTGGAACGCAGAGTCATTCTGGATCAGTTTACATACATACAATCACGCCTGTGTTCCTAAATGGGGCAGGAAAAACACACCAAACGTGACAGACTTCATGCTTTGCAGTCAGAATTGTTAATTTTAGATTTGCACAAGAGTTTTATTTATAATCAATCACTTTAATCACTTAATAAACCGACTCGCGCACGAAGGGTTCCGTATCAAAAACTGCAAAAAATCAGAATTTTTGTATGGGAGCCCCCCTTAAATATTAATTTAATTTTAATTTCATTATTTATTTTTAAAGTAAATATTTAATTAAATATTCTGTGAGCATTTCAAGTATTTAGCTGTTACAATTATTTAAATAGACCCAAAAATGCAAAAAAACACGTTTTTTCTATGGGAGCCCCCCTTAATTCTTATTATTATTATTTTGATTTTAGTATTTGTTGTTATAGCGGCAACAGAAATACATCATCTGTAAAAATTTAACTCTCTAGCTCTCACGGTTCGTGAGATACAGCCTGGTGACAGACGGACAGACGGACGGACAGACAGACAGACGGACAGACATACAGACAGCGAAGTCTCATTAATAGGGTCCCGTTTTTACCCTTTGGGTACGGAACCCTAATAATCACTTTTATATCGAGGTTAGATCGACATGTTACGGTCCACTTCGTGACCCATCATTGGGAGCCACAGCGCGTGGATAAGCACGCACTGCGCGCCACCGCTCTATCAGCGCTGTAGATATCCTAGGAAAAGTCCTAGCTAGCTCTAGGTTGCTCTTCTAACCTGGTTGGCGATGACGCATGCGCGGTTGACGGCTTCCCCCTCCACTTCCTCGTCCCTCGACCGCTCGTGCCCCTCGGGGCCTGTCACCCCGGCGGCTAACAGCTTCTCCGTGTTTCGGGCTATTATGTGGCCATTCTCAGCGTGCACCTGAAGTTTAAAGGGTTAAAAGTTATTTTCTTAGCCAATTATAGTACATTGTGTATTAAGGGCGGTAAGAGGGGTATTACTCACGAGAGAAGACGGGGTTTTAATGACTCGAGATTGTAATTCCTCTACTGCTCACACACACAATGATTAGTGATTACTAGACATCGGATTATATGCACTATCAAAATGCCAAAATATGCATGCAAATATGCACTAAAAAAGGCCGATATATGCACTAACATATGCACAATCAGGGCGAAATATTCACTAATATACGCACATTAGTATTAGAATTTTCGTTTATCATTTATTTATTTGTTATAATTTTTGTGACAATAAACAATAATATATGTTTCTAAGTTTTCTACAGCAAATTTGTGACGTTTCAACGTCAACTGGACAGAACTTAAAATTTGGCACCATCTCTGCAGAAACCTCTTCAGGCAAAGTTTGTCCAGTGCCGTTGATAAATGCGTACATTTTCTTGATGGCTTCCAAACCAGAGATTTTATACAAAACTGCATCTAATTTACCACGAACCTTTTGCGATAGCGAACTTGGAAGGGCGTTACTCTACGTAAAACAACATGCCAAACACGAAAATATGCACTATCAATGAAAAAGTGCCATAATATGCATTTGCATATGCATATGCAAACATGTAAATGCATATAATCCGATGTCTAGTGATTACAATGATTTTCATCACATTTGCGAGAAAATAATAATCATTATAGAAAATGCATGACATCGCGATGCGCCTTTCTGCTTGCGCTGTCAGTTTGTTTGGATTGATTGTCACTTTTTTCCGAATCATATACCGTGTTTCGTACAGAATTCGAATGGTCATCATACAGCCAGATTCTGCTAAAAAGGTATAAACATAGAAAAAGGGTCTGAAAACACGTTGAAATACATCCAAAGTAATAAAGGTTCATTACGCGTAAATAAATTTAGAATACTAGAATTGCCCTACACTCGAGTTTCAATAGTAAATTTTTTTGTGGTGTAATGTCTCAACTCCCAAGGGTACAATATTGAAGAGAAGTGTGATTAAAAACTTACCTGAGGCAACGCCCTCAGTTCACCACACGCTTCAATAGCGCAGTACAGATCATAATCATTCAGCATCCAAGCATCCTTGTACGCCATGAACATTTTGAAGGAGTTGACGCCGTACTCTTCGGAGGCCAGCTTCTCCATGTCCTTGCGGACAGAGGGAGACCACCAGGTCACTCCCACGTGGAGGCCGTAGTCGCAGCAGACCTGAAAAGGAAAAGGTTTGCTTTAACTTATGCCATGTCAATTTCAGTCAAAATATATGATAATTAATAATTTACCGAACCGGCAAAAAAATACGTAGACACTACGTAACTTCCTTATCAATAAGTGTTATTATTCTGAAAACGAAGATTTATATGAATAAGTTACTATAGAAATACGTATAATTTTGGGCAAATCGTGATCTCCGTGAAAATGTCCTGTTAAATATTTTAAGTATAGATATGTATTAGTCGCCTCTTACGACATCCACGGCAGAAATGAAAAGCCGACACCACACGGCAAACATAATGGGTATTGCATTTTATGTATAAAAACAGATGGAGGACATGTAATGTCAGGTTGCTAACCTGTCGACTAAGGGCCGATTTTTCAATCACCAGATAAACTTATCTGCCAGTTAAAATTGTTGCTATCCTTTTTTCGCGTCATACAAAAGAAAAGTGACAGCCAACATTTATCGGACAGATATGTTTTATCTGGTGATTGAAAAATTAGCTCTAAGAAGAGTTGAGTAATAACTAGTAGCCTATCTCACGTACTGTGCTCTGTTAGCGAGGTAGGTACTATACCCATAAGTCAAAGTCCTTTTAAAATAATAGGTGGGATAAAATGTTTACCTTCCCATCAGCTTTCTCCCTCCAATTATTATACGCTTCGATCAGCGACTGTCCCTTTTCCGGCAGCACGAAGTCAACTGAAAAAAAAAGAAAAACTTATTCAGTTTATATCCTTCTAACTTGGAATATATCCGTCATACGGAAAGATATAAATACATGAAGTGTCGTGGAACAACACACGATAATCGCTCCGTTATTCGAACATTAACTATGAAAGAGATATGGTTTCGAGCTGAGGTTTGAATCTACAACCTTCTGAAAGACCGTGTCGAATAGTTGGTTGTGGTCTTCCCTTGGTCCTATTTACTCATGGACAGTGGTGGTCCCTCGGATGCGATTGTCGAAGCGAATATCCCATTCCTAATGCGAATATTCGTTACATACCTAATCTAAACGCATTTCCAAACCTTGTCCATTCAAGAACCTTAAGGTTTTGTGGTCTTCCCTTGGTCCTATTACCCACGGATGGTGAAGCTTAAGGTCCCGTGGTCTTCACTTGGTCCTATTCACGGACGGTGGTGAAGCTTAAGATCTCGTGGTCTTTCCTTGGTCTTATTGCTCACGGACGGTGGCGAAGCGGTCTTTTCTTGCCCCTATTACTCACGAACGGTGATGAAACTCAAGGTCTCGTGGTCTTCCCTTGGTCCTAGATACTCACGGACAGTGGTGGTCCCTCCAGCGACGGCCGCCCTGGTGCCCTTATAGAAGTCGTCCGCAGTCTTCGCGCCCATCATCTCCAGCTCCAAGTGGGTATACGGGTCGATGCCGCCGGGCATCACCAGCTTCTTAGCATCAATAATTCTGTCCAGTCGAAAATCCAAAAGTTTGTGGTCTTCCCTTGGTCCTATTAGATACTCTCGGACGGCGGGTGTTCCTGGCCCTGGTGCCTTTATAGAAGGATGCAAATATCCGTGACATACCCAATCTCGAGACTGTCCATTCTAAAACCTGAAGGTCTCATGGTCTTCCCGTGTTCCCATCAGATACTTACGAACAGTGGTGGTCCCTCCAGCGACGGCCGCCCTGGTGCCCTTATAGAAGTCGTCCGCAGCCTTCGCGCCCATCATCTCCAGCGCGAAGTGGGTGTGCGGGTCGATGCCGCCGGGCAGCACCAGCTTGCCCATAGCATCAATAATTCTGTCCAGTCGAAAATCCAAAAGTTTGTGGTCTTCCCTTGGTCCTATTATTCACGGATGGTGGTGAAGCTTAAGGTCTCGTGGTCTTCCCTTGGTCCTATTAGATACTTACGGGCGGCGGTGGTTTCTGGCCCTGGTGCCTTTATAGAAGGATGCAAATATCCGTGACATACCTACTCTCGAGACTGTCCATTCAAAAACCTGAAGGTCTCATGGTCTTCCAGTGTTCCTAGATACTCACGGACAGTGGTGGTCCCTCCAGCGACGGCCGCCCTGGTGCCCTTGTAGAAGTCGTCCGCAGTCTTCGCGCCCATCATCTCCAGCTCGAAGTGGGTGTGCGGGTCGATGCCGCCGGGCATCACAAGCTTGCCCGTGGCATCGATGGTCCGCGTTCCACCGGGGATGATCAGGTTGCGGCCGAGTTGTCTGGAAAGAAAAGAGAATAGTGAATCCTTACTATAATATTATAAGTCAGAAAGTGAGTTTGTTTGTTTGTTCCGCTTTCACGCCGTAACTACTGAACCGATTGCTTTGAAATTTTGCAGACGTAAAGATAGAAGTCCGGATTAAATAATAGGCTGCTTTTTATCCCGGAAAAATTTATGTTCCCGAGGGAAAACAAAAATATAGTTTGCTTGATAGATCGATATCGATAGATGATAGATCGATGGCGCTGTGTGTCGTTTGAAACGAGAAGTTTTCTTATAGTTGTGCTTTATACCGCAATATAACCGAGTTCCACGCGGGCGAAGCCGCGAGCGGAAAGCTTGTCACTTATAAGCCGTGATTAGACAAATGGCCTCCAAGGGTTGTGCCATCTAATCCTGAGTTTGTCAGAAATTATATGCGAAATTGACATGCTTTTCGGCGAGTATATCGTATCGTATTCCTGTGTGCTGTCGGGATAGAATAACACCTCCATTTCTTCTATGCTTTGGGCGACAGGGTACTATTGTACCACTTCTACTTCTTTTCAAACCTGAAATTATGCTAAAAGTGGCTGCGAAGCATGAATTAGTCACTATACCCCCGTTCCCACCGCGTCGGGCGCCCGCACGATTCGTGTCGTTCGTGTGTGAACAGCTCCATATAAAATGTACTGCGGCTACGACACCCGATTAAAAATCGTGCGGGCGCCCGACGCGGTGGGAACGGGGGCTATCATGGTTTTGTCTATGTCGCGTTTCGTGTGCTCTGCCTACCCAAAGGTAAACAGGCGTGATTGTACGTATGTAATGCTATTATCGTAAATCTACACAAATTTGCCTTATAGTCGCTGCGGAAGAAATGGAGAGGTGTTTTTCTAGAACCGACAAGACACGATAGGTAGCACGATTTTGAGCTACGTCTGTTCCGCGGTATACTTTGCAGACTGCATCCATCATATCTATACTAATACTAGCTTTTGCCCGCGGCTTCGCTCGCATTAAGTTCGGAATGACACAGAAGAGATCTCGAAATTATTTGAATACCTACCGATGCAGCCTTGTATAAATACTCTTTTTTTAATTTGAAAATTTGTTTCTAGAGAGATTTATTTTTAAGGTTTTTGTCCCATAGAGACTCCTTTCCTACATGGCCAAATATTACAGGTGTTTTTATGTGGGGTAATTAAATCTAACTCCCGTTCCCGTGGGAATTTTGCATTATCCTGTTGCAACTAAGCTTTAAGTTTACTAAGGTATCTGCATTCCAAATTTCAAGCGTCTAACTTAAGCGGTTTAGATTTTTCATACAAAGGGATTTTACCGCTAACTCCCGTTCCCGTGGAAATTTTGCAATATCCTGTTGCAACTAACCTTAAAGTTTACTAAGGTACCTGCATGCCAAATTTCAAGCGTTTAACTTAAGCGGTTTATATTTTTTATACAACGGGATTTTTCCGCTAACTCCCGTTCCCGTGGGAATTTCGCAATATCTCGTTGCAACTAAGCTTTAAGTTTACTAAGGGACCTGCATGCCAAATTTCAAGCGTTTAACTTAAGCGGTTTAGATTTTTTATACAATGGGATTTTTCCGCTAACTCCCGTTCCCGT
>BHDV01037142.1:53223-75491 GCA_005406045.1 Adoxophyes honmai
GTTGATAGATCACTATGTCAGTCAGTCAGTCAGTCAGTCAGTCAGTCAGTCAGTCAGTCACCTTTGAGTTTTATATATATAGATTATAAAGAGGAAATATTTGTTTGTTTGTATTTTTGTATGTTTGTAGTGAATAGGCTCAAAAAATTTAAAAAAAAAACTATTAGAATGCTACATTCTTCCGAATTAACATGGGCTACGTTTCACTTTAAAAAAATAGAGATCCTTGGTAATCGTCAATAATGTAACCAAGGGTGTAAAAATCAGCTTAAAAGTGTTACTTCTGTGTTGCCCGGAATTAAACGCGAGCGGAGCCGCGGGCAAAAGCTAGTATTACATAAAATCATCGAAAATTCGTTCTGTCATTTTGAATAATGACGACATATTTAACCTTAAACCTCAATATGTTATGTAAGTGGGTCGAAGTACATAACAATGGGCATTAAAACAGACAATACATACATAATTGCTAACCCACATATGACCAAGGTTCGCTGAAGTAACATATATTTTCTAAAACATACAGTAATATGTCAATGAGAAAATGTATTTTTGTGAGTGCGTACGTCACTAGTCTATGTAATATACCTAAATGTTTATGGAAAAATAAGTTTTAAAAAGAAAACCTTTATACAACAACAACATACACTTATACTTGTGTTCTCAAGTAGGGTAGACAGAGTACATAGACAAAACCATGACTGTTTCACCTTTCGTAGTCTCTTTTAGCACAATTTTAGATTTGAAAACGGATGCAAGAGGTAGTATAATAGAGACAGCTTGCTAGTCTGTCGCCTATAGCATACCTAAACCTATTTCCTTAGTCGCTTCTTTACGACATCCACGGAAGAAATGGAGAAGTGTTATTCTATCCTTACCACCACACAGGACAGGAAATATAAATAATGACTAAAAATAAATGTGTACTTATTTCTTCTCGCTGAAATCTACTCTCTACTGTGCTATTGTACTCCCATCCTAGAATCCTAAGAGCAGGGCTATTCAAACTATGTAGATAGGATCCAGAGTCAACATGTATCAAATACATTGCGGGGCCGCAAAATATTTATAACAACGTAATTTGGTCTTTATCATTATTCAAAGAAAGAAGGTAGAAAAGATTCTGCGGGTCGCATTAATTCAAGCCACGGGCCACATGGTAAAATTAAAATTTTCAAGTAATTCTGTAGGCGATGACCAGACTGTTAGCCAATCACCGCCCTTTCTAGATAAATCTTGTTTCTATAAAACAGACGTCGATGTGTGCCGAACACTACGGAACGTATACTATAAGCTGGGTCGGCCAAACGCTACCACGATCCATCGCGATACTAGCGCCATCTATCGGTGCACTTCGGAACTAAACTGTTTGCTATTTTTGCTTGTAAGGAGATTTGCGATTCACTGATGAATGATAAGTATCTCATAAAAAAACTATTAGTAAAACTGACATCGGGGATAGGTTATCGGCAAATTTACATAATTCAGATAAGAGCCGCTAGATTATAATGTACATAATAATACAATCGCTACCCTGACATTCAAATTAGTACAATTTCGATAAACCGACAACTTGGGAGAGTAATTATTATGTTGCGTAATCTTGTAGTTAGGACAATAGGCAAGACAATAAAAAATATACGAGTCCGACTCGCGGTTGAAGGGTTCCGTACCAAATACTGCAAAAAAAAAACTTTTTTTTTGTATGGAAGGGAGTCCCCCTCATATACTTGTTTTATTTTAATTTAATTATTTACTTTTAAAGTAGGTACTATCGAACCAACTGATTCCAGACCCACCGCAGAACGTTGTCACAATAAACGTTATAAACATATCCTTTGTCAAGCAATGCAATGTCACTATGACGTTCACTGTGAATAGGTTATGGTGGTTCAGTAATCAATTGGTTCGATGGTAGATATACTATTAAGTATTCTATAAATCCCGTGTGGTGCCGGGTTAGAATGGCACCTCCCTCTCCCCTGGGTGTCGTAGGAGTCGACTCTGGGAAAGGGTTAGTGTATTGTGGGCGATGGGCCAGCAACCTGTCACTGCAATATTACGTTTAACCATCTGGTTACCCTGAAATTGCTAGACGTGGCACTGGATTTTTGAATTCATGTGCTCTGCTTACCCCTCTTGGGAATACACAGGCGTGAGAATATGAACGAATGATTGAATAAATATTTCAAGTGTCTACCGGTTACCGTTATTTATATCGACCCAAAAACAATAAAAAAACACGATTGTTGTGTTGGAGCCTGTAAATTATTATTTTACTTTATTTTAAGTATTTGTTGTTAGCGGCAAAAGAAATACCATCGAACCAATTGATTCCTGACCCACAATAGAACCTATTCACAGTGAACGTCATTGTGACATTGCATTGCTTGACAAAGGAAATCTTTATTAAGTTTATTGTGACAACGTTCTGCGGTGGGTCAGGAATCAGTTGGTTCGATAGTACATTATCTGTGAAAATTTCAACAGTCTATATGGCACGGCTCGTGAGATACAGTCTGACGACAGACGGACGAAGACGTACGGACAGCCAAGTATCAGTAATAGGGTCCCATTTTTTACCCCTTCGGATACAAAACCCTAAAAGCACCTTTAAAGTTCTAGAATAAATATATCAAAGTTCAGATTTGAGCCTCAACTATTAAAAAAAAGTGATATCCAGAAATAAGAATACATTATGTAGACTTCACGGTTAGCTGGTTTCGCGGCTGAGAATGCCGCGAAGCCTAAGCACGTGAAGTATTCTTGGAGCCAATGTACGATTTTGTTCCTGTCGCGGTCGAGACGGCGGGGCCCTGGGGTTCAGATGCCCTTGATTTGTTTAGGGAGCTCGGTCGCCGACTACGAGATCGAGGCTGTGATCCCCGCTCAGGCTCGTGGCTGGTCCAGCAGGTGTCCATTGCAGTCCAGCGCGGCAATGCAGCCAGCGTAATGGGCACCTTTGGGCCGGGGACGGATCAGGGCGGGGATATTTATGTAGTTTTAAGACATACATACATACACACATACATATTCTCACGCCCATATTCCCATGAGGGGTAGGCAGAGCACATGAATTCAAAAATCCAGTGCCACGTTTAGCAAATTCAGGGTAACCAGATAGTTAAACGTGATATTGCGGTGACAGGTTGCTAGCCTATCGCCCACAATACACTAACCCTTTCCCAGAGTCGACTCTTACGACACCCACGGTAAGAAAGGGGGAGGTGCTATTCTTACCCGGCACCACACGGGTTTTAAGATTTAGTTGTAAAAGTGTGTAGGATTATATAACATAGGAATAAGTGACGGTGTAACTAACCATGATTATGAAATAAATGACTTTATATCTTATGTATAAAGTTGAATAAAATATTTAAGGCACATGTAACAATTTTTAAAACACAATTAGCGTGTTTTAAAGTTGAAGGTCGTAACTTTCGCACTTTGAATCAAATGTCACTTAACTAATTATGATAATGGCAGTACGAGTAATGGGTGTGTAAAATAGGGCAAGGTGTGGCAGAATTGAATTACCAAAAAGTATTTTTTTTTTTTGTAGATATTAAATTGTATTACGACGTCAAATTTCAAGGTCACTCAAAACGACGATGGGGTTGAAAATTTACAGGTAGACCTGTATGCCCTTAGCTTTAACTGTAGCCTTAGCATGGCAACACGGTCTAGTCGCGTCGCGCGCGGGATAGTCTATCTGTCACTTTCAGACGTCTCTAGTTAGACAGTGACAGGTATAGTCTATGTCGCGCGTATCTTTACTCGCGTCCTGTCGTGATAATGGGACTGTTACCGTAAAAATACAAAATCAACTTGAAATATTTACTTTCGCCTGGTCGTCCTAAGCCATATTGGGGAAAGTTTTCCCACCCAAGTGAAATTGAAACAACTTTTACAAACCACCAAATGCTACTCTAATTTCTTAACTTTAAATGTGAGAAAAAACTTTCTTAACACCCTATTATTTTTAATTGAAATGACAAATCAAGACTTCTCACAAACGTAACGAGGAGACATTCAAATTTCAACTTTCACAAGCATTTAATAAGGTTTTTCTTAACTGGACTTAATTATTTGAGCATCGTCATCGTCATTCTAATCGTCAAAGGTCGTAAGTAGCATGTTTCAACAAGCTACTTTGGGCTCTATGACCTATGTACTTCAGTTCATCGTTATGTTCTGTTGACATACATGATTATGATTACGTAAGTTGCGTAAGCGACTTGTTTGATGTTTGTAAACATTACGAACTGTGTCGCTTATCGCAGTAAATAATAATGCAGTAAGAATTATATTTCTGAATTTTAGAGTAAGTATCTATATAAAATTTTTGTTAAGCGCTTGGAGGTATGTATTATCCTCTTAACTAACTAATTTAGGACTATTGTCTTTATTCTTGAAGATTCTTTTCTAGTGAATAATTTGTAGTTCAAAGTAAATAAAAAATATACTATAAATACAGATAGATCATAGATACAAAATAAACGATGTATCAAGGGGAAAGTACTTTAATAAGTACACAATTGTTGATGAAAATATAAATTGAACTGTCCAAACTGAGCCTTCTCCATTTCTTCCATGGATTTCTTAACAGGCCACTAACGAATTAGGTTAAGGTTTTAGAGGATAGGCTAGCAACTTGTCATTATTATACCTATTAACTTAAAGCCTAAAATATGTTCGTAGTTTTCAAGAAACGTGAACAAGTCATGGTTTTGTCTACATGCTCGTGCTCTGCCTACCCCATTTGGGTACCTGTACAGGCGTGATGTATGTAGTACTTTATCAGTAACTGTAACGCCATCTATCGGCAAGCTTTAGCAACCTCCCATAGGGGCAGCGCAGACGACAGACTTTTTGTGCGATTGAGTCTGCGACGCACGAAAAGTCTCCGTGGATTGTATGCATTGTGCACCGGACTTTTTGCGCGTCGTGTGCGTTATTGCATACTAGCTTTCCGCCCGCGGCTTCGCCCGCGTGGAACTCGGTTATATTGCGGTATAAAGCACAACTATAAGAAAACTTCTCGTTTCAAACGACACACAGCGCCATCTATCTATCATCTATCAATCGGTCATCGATTGATATCGATCTATCATCGATCGATCTATCATCTATCGATATCGATCTATCAAGCAAACTATATTTTTGTTTTCCCTCGGGAACATAATTTTTTTTCGGGATAAAAAGTAGCCTATTATTTAATCCGGACTTCTATCTTTACGTCTGCAAAATTTCAAAGCAATCGGTTCAGTAGTTACGGCGTGAAAGCGGAACAAACAAACAAACAAACGAGGATAAGGATAAGGATAACTCCATAGGTTCTATTTTTACAGACTAAAAAGTCCGTCGCGGATAGTCTGTCGTCTGCGCAGGGCCTGCAACCTTCCTTACTGTGCGCACACGCACTGTGGCTTTATCTCGAGATGGTATCAATGTTTTCTGTTATTACATTCTCACTTGATTTCGCTGAACGAAAATTTTACTTTCGTAAAATTGTTTGTGCGCTTTCGAGTTAAGTAGGTACTTGACTTCGTGTTGTGTGTCGTCTTAACGTGAGGCTTGAACTGTATGTACCAATTTAAAGTCTAAGCGACGAGGTGCAAAATGAGTAAAATGATAAATTAAGCGCAGATGCATAATGTTGTTGCGCCAATTCATAATAAAAAGAAAGGTTTTTACATCCATTAACTAATAAAGAGTTTTCGAGATTACACAATAAAAAAAAATGTACAGAGGCTGACTGAGAGTTTTTTTGTAATGGGAAGAAAAAATAATCTTACTTTAGTCGACAAAGAACAGTAGTCAGCAAAAAAAAGCTTGCGCTTTCATAATAAATACATTTCATTCTAATCAAAGGGCCAGCATAGTTACGTCACTAGCTCAAGGCGATCGGGGCGTCCCACACTGCCCACGAGTGGCCAGGTCACCGCCCACATGTTTATCGGAATCGCCATGGTTACGGTAATGGAATGATTGCAGAAAGTAATGAGTACAAGTGAAGTGTCTAACGTAACGGTAAATACACTTTATCTGCCCATCTCATTCACGCATAATGTACTTACATCACGTCTGTAAGCCGAGCTCATGAAGCGCTTCAAAGACAAAACCGTAACTTTACTATTTCATGTTACATTATGGGAACTTATAGCATATTTTTTAGGTTTGGAATTGGCAGTTGGCTGTTATAAAAGGGACAGGTTGCTAGCCCGTCGTCTAAAAGAACTATTTCCTTAGTCGCCTCTTACGACATCTACGGAAGAAATCGGGCATGCCACACTGCCCACAAGTGGCCAGGTCACCGCCCACATGTTTATCGGAATCGCCATGGTTATGATAATGGAATGATCGCAGAAAGTAATGGATAGTGTGAAACGTAACATTAAAAAAAGTAAAAAAAAGTAAAAAACTCTTTATTGTACAAACACAAGAAATACAAATAAGTCATAAACAAAAAAATGTTGAAGTACAAAGGCGGACTTATCCCAAAAAGGGATCTCTACCAGCCAACCTTTGAGTAGTAGAGAGGAGCAGTAACATTAAATACACTTTATTTGCCCATCCCATACGGTTCCATACGCCTGTATTCCCAAATAGCGTAGGCAGAGCTCATGAAACGCTACATAGACAAAACCATGACTATTTCACGTGTCATGGCCACTTTAAGCACATTTTTTAGGTTTGGAGTTGTCAGATATAATAGTGACAGGCTGCTAGCCTGTCGCCTAAAAGATACCTTAAATTATTTCCTTAGTCTTCTTTTACGACATTCGCGGAAGAAAAAAACGGTGTTAGCGGTGAAAAATCTAAGCATATGGACAGACAGCGAGATACGATGTTTTATACTATGATTAATTTGCTTATGTTAAAGTGTTTGGAGTATTTTTTGTATTAATAAGCTTGGTAAAATAAAGCAAAGTAACCCAAGCTTATGGTAGTAGAATTTGTATTTAAAATAAATATAATGAATAGTCTAATAGTGACAATAACCTTAACGAATGGTGTGAAATTAAATTCGGCGGGCGAAATCGCGAGTCACACATCAGGTAGCATTTTTTATGCTGTTCCATTTTTAGGGCAGTGCTCCCCAAACTTTGATGTTTCTTTTCTGACGAGGCCCGGTAACTTTTACAGTGCCTCTTTGTGGGCCATTTAACACAAGCTAAGCTGGATTCATAGGAAAAAATAACACACTTTTTTTAATAGTAAAAAGGGAGAAAAATGCTTTAGGTTTTATTTTCGACTTTTCATTCATTTGTAATGTGACATGTAATCAAGGGTCATAATTAATATTCCGTATTTCTAGTATTTTATTACATTTGTTTGGAATTTCATCTAATTCATATTATAAGTAAGAATTTTAAAGATGAAATGGATCATATTTTAACAACATTGCGAACCATAGTTTGAGAAACGCTGTTTTAGGGTAAAGCACACCCAATTTAGAAAATAAATCATAGCAAAGAGAGGTTGAATGCATTTTACATTAATAAAAAATCGGTACCTGTTCGGTTTGACCTGTGGCCTCTCATGCAGAGGGTCGTGGGTTCGATTTCTAGGCTCGCACCTCTGAATTTATGTGCTAAATCGAATTTTGATATTTACCACGAGCAATGTGAAGGAAAACATCGTGAAGAAACCTGCACGCAGCGTAGAAGTAACTACCTAGGTACCTACATACCTCCGAATACACAATATTTCCAATAGCGTGTACATAAATTTCTAAATTAATACTTCCAATGTCTGGCCAACTTTTGGTTTCGGTTTGTTTGTACAATTCATATTGCGTCAGGTTACATTTCTCGCAGCTAGAAATGTAAACTAACACAACTAAACTTCCTGGCTACATATGACTAGTTATTTATTTTCCCACGATTTTAGTCGGACATAAGTTACTTCCAAACCTACTTCCATTTTGATTTATTGTCAAGTTCATTTCTATTAACAAACTGTAGCAAAAATCAGAGATCCTTTTTTTTGTTTTTAAAACTTAAATTAGGAACAAACTTTGCATTAAGCCAATTTCCATAGACCAACCAGACACTGGCCGTATGCAAATTCGAACGACAATTCCAAATTCGAACCGAATTCGACGTGTTGATTTGGATGCGTGGTGCGCGCCGGATGCGCTAATGCGGTAACGAGCTAGCATCCGCACGCCGTATTGGGTACTGGCCGGTCAGACTTGTTTGTTTTTACATCAGCTGTCAGTGTTTTTTTTAATTTATGCTGTTGGTAGCCAAAGGTTAGGGGGCGGTGATACCATCATTAAGTGACAAGGTGCATTTAGATTTTTTTTTATTTATAAATAGTTCTTGTAGGGAGTAAGACTAAAAGATGCGTGAATAATCTTCGCGTAAACGAACCCGTGATACCCTTCGTGCGCGAGTCCGACTCACACTTGGCCGGTTTTTCTTGTCGGGGATAAAAATATCAGGTATTTTTGTTGCCCGAGATTCAATTATAAATGTGGTAACTTTTTAAATTATATTACCTACTTCTGTAGATTGCTTTTACTTTAAAGTTTCCTCGCTCTTTTAATAAAAACCCGTTCGCTATCCGTATTTCTAATACCGTTAACGCATCTAACTAAACAAAGGAACTCACTAAAATGGAAACGCAGTACAATAGAACTAAAACACAATAAAAAAGTTTAAATTACTTCACACCCGCATAGTTATTATGAGGTCAATGGATATAGCCTCAAAATATCGCTTTTCGTTAAGGAAAAAATAACAGCCAAAC
This sequence comes from Adoxophyes honmai, assembly GCA_005406045.1. Classification (NCBI taxonomy): domain Eukaryota; kingdom Metazoa; phylum Arthropoda; class Insecta; order Lepidoptera; family Tortricidae; genus Adoxophyes; species Adoxophyes honmai. The sequence goes on from BHDV01037142.1 coordinate 61,984, forward strand.
GCGAGTCGGACCCGAGCGCTGGGGCCTTACTATTCACCGCAAAAAGAAACGGAACACAACACTTTCGTTTTATGGGAGCCTGGTATTCATTATATTCTGATTTTAGTAATACAGTCACGCCTGTCTTCCTAAATGGGGTAGGCAGAGCACAAGAAACGTGACACAGACAAAACCATGACTATTTCACGCTTCACCACTTCTAGCGTAGTTTTAGGTTTGTAAACAGGTACATACACACATACAAACATACATACATACACAAATTACGCCTGTGTGTGTTCCCAAATGGGGTAGGCAGAGCATACGAAACGCTACATAGACAAACTCATGACTATTTCACGTTCCGCAGACACTTCTACCATATTTTTCGGATTATAGTGACAGTATGCTAGTCTGTCGCTTACCACATACTTAAACCTATTTGTCCTTAATCGTAGTCACCTCTTACAGCATCCTCGGAAGAAATGGAGACGTGTTGTTACACGGTAAACCGGTACGGAACCCTAAAAAGCCAATTGGCTCGTTTAATTGGGTAGGACGCGTTTGAGTAAATCAGATCGGTGAATCAACTTTTTTATAGCCCCTATAATTTTATTAGCGTTATACTAATAATTGAAGGATTGGTCGTTTTAGTAACCACTCATCTTCGCCATCAAGTCTTACACAGGTCTCTTCTCAGTATGAGAGGACCTGGGCTGGTTCGTAGAATTGGGAACTTCACACAAAACCCTTTAGTTCACAAAAATAGCTGTTGGTTCCGTATGATAGTTCGGCCGTGTGGTGTCGGGTTTAGAATCACGCCTCCCCATTTCTTCCGGGGATGTCGTAACAGGAAATAGATTTAGGTATGGTAGGCGACAGGTCAGCAACCTGTCACTTATACCTCTTCCATCTGTTTTTACCTCAAATTATGCTAGAAGTGGCTACGAATCTTGAGATAGGCATGATTTTGTTTAAGCATTGTTCCGTGTACTCTGGTTTCCATTTGAGGGTACAGGCGTCATGTATGTATGATTAATGACTGACTGACTGATTAAGACCCCAGTTTATGTGACGCTAACGGGCACAAATACCCTAAATTGATTAGCATTATTACTTACATGTAAACTTGTAAAGGATATCATTAATCTTGGTTATGTATTGTGTGAATTATGAACTGACGCAAGCCCCGTGACCATAATCATAATGTCTTGCCTTATAAAACTAACAATGGTGGTTTGAAAAGATTACATATTTTCAATGTCAAACTGTACGTGCCTTATCAATCGATTGAAGTAAGTTATTGTTGGTTATTGTGAGAAACCAGGGCACGAAAGATGACAGATGTAAACACGAAAAAGTAAAGAGTTGTATGTTACACGAAACGCAAATGTTGGGGTTAGGCTTCGGCCATGCTTCGGCCAAACCTGAGCGACCAAAGCGACTGCGATGCGGGAGCGTCTGCAAAGCGAAACTAAGCGAAGCGAAACGTCCCGCGATGCGGTCGCGTAGGTATGCAAAGCGCCATCATAGATGTATATGGGTAGCGTCCGTCGCGCGGTAGACGCTCCCGCTTCGCAGTCGCTTTGGTCGCGCAGGTTTGGGCAAGGCTTTATTGTACACTAGCGGTCCGTTCGAGCTTACCATACATACATCAATGTTGTATTTCCAAATAGGTAGGAAGAGCATACAATATGTAACAGCCAAAACCATGACTGTTTCAAGTAGCAGCCACTTTTAGCATATTTATATGTTTTAACTAGCTGTGCCCGCGACTCCGTTCGCGTGGAATAGTGACGTTAGGCAATTTCCCCCGTTTTTTCCCACATTTTGCCGTTTTCCTTCGCTCCTATTGGTCGCACCGTGATGTTATATAGCCTAAAGCCTTCCTCGATAAATGGTCTATCCAACACAAAAATAATTTTTCAATTCGAACCTGTAGTTCCTGAGATTAGCGCGTTCAAACAAACAAACAAACTCTTCAGTTTTATAATATTAGTATAGATTTAACGGGTACAACGGTGACAGAATGCTGGTCTGCCTATTATTGAAATTGGGTCAGTATTTTGGAAGTAAACAATCACTGCGCAGACGATCACCAAGTAACCGATCACCAATCACTGCCCGTACACGCGATTGGTCGCTAAGCGTGCGTTATTACTTATTACCAATTGATTTGAAATTAGTGACATGTTTGCTGGTAACTTAGCTTACAAACAATTTTTCTCACTTCTACATTCATTATTATAAAGAGAGCCAGATTTTTTAGCAGCTAATCACCAAATAACTAATCAAGAATTACTAATCACCGCCCACGCACACGATGTTCGTTCGAATATAATACAGAATTTCTGACAAATTTGTAAGTAACTTAGCCTTCAAACAAGTTCTTTCACTTCAAAGTTCATAATACTTAGGCCCTGCGCAGACAGACTATTAGTCTGTGAAAATAGAACGTATGGAATTATATGCAGTAACGCACACGACGGGCAAAAAGTCCGGCGCACGATTCATACAATCCAAGCAGACTTTTTGGGCGCCGCACACTCGATCGCACAAAAAGTCTGTCGTATATGCTGCGCCGTAACGAGGGCTATTTTTTGTCCATGCCCTGAGGTATACACGTATAATACTGCCCAGTACGACCTTGTACGAAAACGGCTCTTATCATCTTTTTTCTGCTGCCATTACACCAATTAAAGGTTCACTGACCTGTAACTCGCAACCATTACGCTAATCACCTCAGTACCCACAAATACACTAAAATAAATGAGTAAATTCGTACTCCGGAAAGAAAAACAAGCAATCATAGTAATTTCAGTCGTTGGTCGCCTCGCGAAGTCGGTCGTTTAGATCGACCGATAAAGTGTGCGTGCGCTGGTACCTATTGTTTTGACAAATAATTTTAAGTTATGAGGAGTTATGAGGGTTTCCAATTCAGAGGTTTTGTCGCTAGTAGTGACTTCGTCGCTAGAAGTAACGATTTTTCAAGTCTTAGAGACTAAAAAAAACTTGTCCCTAAAATTATTTACTCAAAAGTTAAGTCTTGTACGTTATTCCGCCGATACGTATTTTAATTACAATCCAAGCACTTATATATCAATCAATACATCGTTAGTCGCTATGACTCGAGTAAAAGTCATCACTTCTAGCGACAAAGCTGCTAAATTGGCAACACAAACACACACTCAGTTTACCTGTAGCGTGGCGACTGTCGAACAAAATTTATTTTATTTTATTAATAGCAACAACAAAACTTGAATGTGTTCTTTTACATTGAAAATCGATTTTTTTTTTGTGAAAATGTACACAGAACTCGTAAAAATACTATTGTTTGTGGTAACGGCGATACCTCTGCACGCGGTGACATAATCCTGCGTAGAACTGTCACGCAACACTGTCACGACAGCTCGATATAAATCTAATGTGGCGTGCTTATCGATGATTCGGTCCACGCGAATTCGTTAGTTTCTTGCGTTCGAAAAACCGGTCAAGTGCGCGGACTCGCGCACTAAGGGTTCCGTAAGGGTCGTTTGTCAAAAACATGCTATCAAAGATAAAAGATACATACTACATACATTTTCCATTCCTGTGTGATGTCGGGATGGACTAACGCCTCTCCATTTCTTCCGTGGATGTCGTAAGAGGTATGCTTTGAGAGACAGGCTAGCAACCTGTCACTATTATACCTCTTCAACTTCTTTTGAAACCTGAGATTGTGCTAAAGTGGCTGCGAGACGTGAAATGGTCATTATCATGCTTTTGTCTATGTCACGTTGCGTGTGCTCTGCGTACCATATTAGGGAACACAGGCGTGGTTGTATGTATGTAAGTACATATTACACGCCTCTACGCTTAGCACGACAGATAGACATACAGACAGACAGTCATATAAACTCACTGTCTAACTAGAGACCTCTAAAAGTGTCATCATTAGGCGCAGCGCAGACGACAGTGTTTTGTGCGATCGAGTCTGTGGAGCAATAAATTCTCTGAATGGCGCGCTGACAGTTTCCAGGAATTTCCATTCAGAGTTTCGTGGAAACTGTCGGCGCGCCATTCAGAGAATTTATTGCTGCGCAGACTCGATCGCACAAAACTTTGTCGTCTGCGCTGCGCCTTAGAATTTAGAAGAGAATTATCCTGATCTATCCCTTGTAGGGTTCCCTTTTGAGTTACGGAACCCTAAAAAGAATTTCGCGTTTTTACGTTGTCATGGTTGGTGAAGGAATCCACTTCTAAGTTGACCTCTTTGAAGCCGAGTACTTACATTTCTAAAGACTTATATCTTATATTATTGATGAGCAGTTATTTATGTCGAATTTATTCTTAAATAGTCTTTCAATTCTACTCATGGCACAGAAGCGCAAATTATGACTATAAGATTTATACCCCGTGTGGTGCCGGGTTAGAATAGCACCTCCCCCTTTCTTCCCGTGGGTGTCGTAAGAGTCGACTCTGGGAAAGGGTTAGTGTATTGTGGGCGATGGGCTAGCAACCTGTCACTGCAATATCACGTTTGACCATCTGGTTACCCTGAAATTGCTAAACGTGGCACTGGATTTTCGAATTCACGTGCTCTGCCTACCCCTCTTGGGAATATAGGCGTGAGTATATGTATGTATGTAAGATTTATACCATTAGTACTTTGTCTACTTTTCCGCACGCATCGCATGTCAACTGATATCACTCATGCAATTTAAATGCATTCGTTACATTACGTAATACAGGAAAGCAACTATTACTTGGCATGAGTGTGATAACTATATCGGAGTCAATTGATTTCCACGCTCGATTTGGAGCAATTTATAAAATTGAAAAACTGACTGAAACTTTGCCGTGTGGTGTCGGGATAGAATAACACGCTCTCCATTTCTTCCGTGGATGTCGTAAGAGTCGACTAACGGACATAGACAAAACCATTATTATGATTATATCACGCTTCGCAGCCACTTCTAGCATAGTTTTAGGTTTGCAACAATGGAAGAGGTAAAATAGTGACACGTTGCTAGCCTGTCGCCTAAAGCATACCTAAACCTATTTCCTTAGTCGCCTCTTACGAGATCCACGGAAGAAATGGAGAGGTGCTATTCTCCCGACACCACACAGTTTACACCACACAGTTGTAAATTAACATATTACAATTTTAAGTCACGGTTCACGCTTGGCGGACAAAATGGTGGTTGTTGTACTTAGCACTACCCACGATAATGAAGTCAGGACGAGCTAATGTACATTACAGCTTACGCTAGCGATAGGGCTGGCAAAATTACCTTGACATGACAGTTTTACAGTGAGGCTTAGAATAAAACATATCTGACACTTCAGACAGTTCAGACTAAGGAGTCACAAGTGTAAAAACAACACACATACATATTCTCACGCCTGTATTCCCAGGGGTAGGCAGAGCACATGAATTCAAAAATTCAGTGCCACGTTTAGCAATTTTAGGGTAACCAGATGGTTAAACGTGACATTACAGTGGCAGGTTGCTAGCCCATCGCCCACAATACACTAACCGTTTCCCAGAGTCGACCTCTTACGACACCCACGGGAAGAAAGGAAGAGGTGCTATTCTAACCCGGCACCACTCGGGTAGGTATATATGTATACAGGGTGGAAAATTTTCATGGGCCCTGGAGGGGAACTACTCTAAATCTTTTAGTTAGCTCATTTTAATGAAAGGAAACATTTCTTTATGTATTTTTACAAAGAAACAAAACTTCATCGAGTAGAATTCAAAAACGTATTCGAAATTGATTCATTTCAAAGCGAACTGACACTAAATCTGTCAAATTAAACACGATTTAAATGTTTGGTGCGTTAGACAATAGCGTTGCAGTACTAGGCATTGTTAATAAAAACATGTAATAAATATTCAATTTCATGGATATCTCATTACTTGTCTAAGTGTAAGAGCGAATATGTCTTAGACAAATTTTCTCTTAAACCATAGTCCTATCGATTCGTATTATAAACAAGCCAGGTTTTTTTTTTAGTTGGTTCGATTCCCGGTTGAGACAAGCAAAATTTTAAAATCTTTTAATGCAGTTTTGTTTCTTTATAGAAATTTCTGGTTACCCTTAAATAGCTAAACGTGGCACTGGATTTTTGAATTCATGTGCTCTGCCTACCCCTCTTGGGAATACAGGCGTGAGAATATGTATGTATGTATGTAGAAATAAAGGAATGTTTCCTTTCAGTAAAATGAGCTAACTAAAGGATTTAGAGTAGTTCCCCTCCAGGGCCCATGGAAACTTTCCACCCTGTATGTTGGGAATGGTTATGGGGCGAATGTTGACTTACGTAATGGTACTTTCTGAGCGAAGAATAAAGTTAATTAAAAGTGCAGGCAGCCCTGCTAGACAATGAACACGTCATTAATTAGAGCGGGCAGGTGCTTGACCCCAGGCCGGGAGAAAATAGCGAACCGTGCCATACATACATACATACGGAGCGAGTAGGATATATGTGTATGTTCGTTGAAAAATCGCGATATTTTGCTGCAATATGTAATTATGACCTTAAAATTCTTGCGATTTCCCGTGTGGTGCCGGGTTAGAATAGCACCACCCCCTTTCTTCCCGTGGGTGTCGTAAGAGTCGACTCTGGGAAAGGGTTAGTGTATCGTGGGCGATGGGCTAGCAACCTGTCACTGCAACATCACGTTTAACCATCTGGTTACCCTGAAATTGCTAAACGTGGCACTGGATTTTTGAATTCACGTGCTCTGCCTACCCCTCTTGGGAATACAGGCGTGAGAATATGTATGTATGTAATTCTTGCGATGATTTTGACATTGGCGAAATGCATGACAATTTTGTATTAACGTGTAATAAATTTGAACGCACTAGACGTACAGCGCCGCCAGCGGAACGTTTGCACGACTGCTGCGGTCGACACGTCGCCATACAATTTTGCGATAATTCGCAAACGAAATCGATATCGAATCCATCATCGTTTTGAATACACTAGACCAGGGGTCACCAATTAGTTTCACTCGGGGTCCATTTTAAGAAATGAAATGACATGCGCGGTCCAGACATGAGAAAAAAAAATGAGCAACGGTATTTACGGAAATTACAAAGGTATTAAATTTACATAATATCAATGAGATTTTTTTTTTTATTGTTGAATTTCTGGCGGAAGTTTCGAGTGGAATTGGTCCAAACTATTGACATTAAATCCTGAAGATGAATGAAGTTAATATTTTTTCGGTCCGCATACAATGGGTCGGCGGTCCGTATGCGGACCGCGGTCTGCCATTTGGTGACCCCTGCACTAGACGCTCTAGTCCCAACTGTTCCCGAGATATTGTGTCTATGAGACGTATCTGTGCGTTGCATCCACGTTGCATCGCAATTTGTATGGAGATTGATTGCTGTATGTATCTTTTTTGTGATTCTAGCGTCTCCCCTAGTGCTAGAACAATGTAGACGTCACTAATTGGAGCGCAGGTGTTTGCCCTGCGTTGTGCGCACACGCATGGGACCGCAGCCTATTGTTGTAGTGAAATCGCACTGTTCTTGTGAGCTAGTGAGAGTAAACGGTTGTTGACTGATGAGTGATGACTGATGAGTGATGACTAGGGAGCGAAACTATAGTGGTAGTGACGGTGTCATTATGACGCAAAATATAAAAAAAAAACTAAAATAACATTGCCGGTGTTACTTGTTTTTTGCAATTCTAAAATAGTACTGTGCTTCCACTATCGAATGTTAGTGATAAATTATATTTTGTATCGATTTTGGTAGGTAATTCATTCCAAATCTACCTCGTCACTGTATCTACTTTCACACCAGCTCGTTCTCTTATCACATTACTTTTATTCCACCTTTCAGTGATATTTTCCATACTTCATAATGCTTTCATTTCTATCGCATTTAATGTACATTTTTATCGTTACAAAAATTGGCGTTGCTCTGGTCATAATTCCTATAACCACATCTGCGGCAAATATCAATCAAGTTTCAATGTCAGTAAACTAAAGATATCAATAAATTGTTGAAGATATCTATAATAACATTCTAAATAAAAACATTCTGTATGTAGTTCGTTGTTTTATAAATGAAGTGCTTTATATGCTATTGACGATAGTTTCCAAAAAAGGTAAAGAAATCAACGCAACGTTATAACAACCGAAAATGGGTTTTATATGGTCATTTGTAGCCGGGTCCACACTGACTGACCCACGAGGCAAGCGCATGAGTCTTTTACAAACACACTACTGTTTCCTCAAATAGGGACAGGAATCGCAACATAGGCAAATCCATGACGTTCTAGTTTCGTGACCATTTCTAGCGTATTTAGGTTCTTAGGTTTTAAATTGGCAGGTATAATAATGACAGGTTGCCTGTCGCCTAAAATATACGTCAAGACCTCAACCTATTTTCTTAGTCATCTCTTACAACATCCACGGAAGAAATGGAGAGATGTTATCCAAACCTTACCCCACACAGGTAAAAAATTTAGTCACAGTAAGTAATATCTCTCGTGTTATTTTAAACCCGATATCCCACGGCATGAGGTTTTTGTTCCACATAAACCTCAAAATCACAGCAAAATGGCTGCCTCATGAGGTCATGAGGCGCCTCGGTTAGTGTGGACCCGGCTATTGGCCAATTAATACGGAAACGGTTTCAAATTTCCCAATTAGTAGTTAATTTGTTTGGGGTACATATTTGCCTCAGTTAACATATTTATTTATTGAGGCGATGGAAAAGTTTTCCATGTGGTGTCGTGTTTAGAATAACTTCTACTAAGACTAAGGTATGTTTTAGGCATTTAGGCGATTGGTTAGTAATCTGTCACTATTATACCTGCCAATTTGAAACTTAAAAATAATGCTAGAAGTGGCCACAAAACATGAAATAGTCATGGTTTTGTCTATAGGTATGTATGGAAAAAGTTCTAAAAACACGATTACATATTATAGCTACATACACACATTAAGATAGTGTGTGTGTTTCTTACCTCTTACTGGATTCGCTCTTCACGATTGCTAACGATCAGATGTGTTTTGTGATTTCTCGGAAAAAAAAACACAATAATTTAAAAACAAATCCCTTCTCGTTAAAACGAAACCTTCGAATTCAAGAATTCCACTAATAACTGTTACATAAAATAATTATAGTGAAAGTGATGCAAAAAAAGGAAAAAAGTCGTGTCCAAAACTAGCCCACTCCGTGACCATAGATATCGAAAATTAACCTTTATCATCGATCGATAAATCTGACGCAGATCCCATTAAGATAGGTTATCTGCTAAAGTTAAGTCGAGTGCGGTGGATTATAGCTATAACAAGGCTATATTGAAGAGCAATAAGATTACCAACAAAAAAATCATTTTCGACACAAGCTTTTTTGCCGACTGTACTTTTAACCAACTGTGCTTCATTGTCATCCACCCTAGATTATGTGCACCAGATTTCAAGTCAATCAGACCAACCGTTGAAGAGTTCCCTCCATCGGAGACAGTCCCGGCTGGGGCACTAGAAGTCCACTACCGGAATATTGTATTGTCATCTAAGTTACGTAGGTATCCCAAGTTTCAACTCGGTTGGAAGTGGTTCAAATCTTCCTTGCAAGATTTATAAACATACAAAAGTGAAGGTAAGAGGATAGGAGTCGCCCCGCTTCAAACCGCTTCTCCATACAAACGTAGTCCCCTGTTTTCTCCGTGAATAATGACATTAGAGCAAAAAAATTTTTTACGTTATATTTGTATCTGTTTTGGCCCCTATGTTTTGCTTTTATCGTTTTTTTTTTTTTAATTTTTTAGAATATCGATAAAAGCAAATCGTAGGGGCATAGCCACAACAGATACAAATTTAAAGAAAAAAAAAATTTTGCTCTAATGTCATTATTCACGGCGAAAACAGGGGACTACGTTTGTATGGAGAAGGTGGTTTGAAGCGGGGCGACTCCTATCCTCTTAAATAAAAGCTTTTAGTAACGACCGGTTATTCTATCTCGCCATTGTGCGTAATTAAATAATTGGGAACTGTAAAGCAGAAAATAGTAGAAGGGTGGTTTATCGAGTGGAAATATTACTTAATTAAAAATAGTGTGGTGCGGTTACAGGTAGGGTCATGAATATTGTTACATCTGTTACTGACTAGTGAACAAACTTACCTCTATCAGCGCCATCTATCGGTTAATGGTGGAACTACTTCGTTAGGTAACTTTTGATTTGAGTGACAGTTATTCGTTATTTCGCAATTAATCGATTATTTTTTACAGTACAGACAAACAAAGGTGTAATTAAATCGATGTAATGTTCCCAGTATATTGGTTTCAAATGTCGAATTTGTAAATAATTTAATAGACAAGGCGAGGTTTTAATTTTAATTTTGCGGGTATCTGAGCATTTAAAATTTTCAATACAGTGAATAAACGCGTTAAAAATATTACAACTTTTATAACATGAAGTAAATAATGATATGTTAATACCAATAACAAATGTCACAGAATAAAATATAATTATTGCATTTAGTCCCTCGGGTACGTAGTTAGTAAAAAATTTGGGATATATATTTTTAAGTTTATCAAATTACTTTGCGCATTATATCTTTTACGTATTGTTTTTACGGCTAAATTATTTTTGTAAAATTATTTCAATAGCAAGGTTGGTTTTACCTTTTCATAGATAACATAATGTCCATTCAATCGTTACAAATGCATTCTACAATAAACACGATTCGATTAATCCAAATCGTAAGCAAAAAATTGTACTTTTAATACATATATTTAACTTGAAGAGGATATAAACACAATAAGTAACAACTACGATAGCACACCACTAACTTCGAGCATCGAGAACACAACGCCATCTACTGGCGAACTGTAGAACCTTGCGTCCGAAAATCGACATTTTTAACTGGTTAGTTAAATAGCTAAATCTACTCTTTTTTTAGGGTTCCGTACCCAAAGGGTAAAAACGGGACCCTATTACTGAGACTTCGCTGTCTGTCTGTCCGTCCGTCCGTCCGTCCGTCCGTCCGTCTGTCTGTCACCAGGCTGTATCTCACGAACCGTGAGAGCTAGAGAGTTGAAATTTTCACAGATGATGTATTTCTGTTGCCGCTATAACAACAAATACTAAAATTAAAATAATTATAATAATTAAGGGGGGCTCCCATACAGAAAACGTGTTTTTTTTTGCTATTTTGGATCTATTTAAATAACTGTAACAGGTAAATACTTGAAATGCGCACAGAATATTTAATTAAATATTTACTTTAAAAGGAAATAATTAAAATTAAATTAAATTAGTATTTAAGGGGGGCTCCCATACAAAAAACGTTTTTTTTTGCTATTTTGGATCTCTTTAAATAACTGTAACAGGTAAATACTTGAAATTCTCACAGAATATATAATTAAATATTTACTTTAAAAGGAAATAATTAAAATAAAATAAAATTAGTATTTAAGGGGGGCTCCCATACAAAAAACCTATTTTTTTGCATTTTTTTTTGCTGTTTTGGGTCTATTTAAATAATTGTAACAGCTAAATACTTGAAATGCTCACAGAATGTTTAATTAAATATCTAATTTAAAAATAAATAATTGAATAAAAATTAAATTAGTATTTAAGGGGGGCTCCCATACAAAAATTCTGATTTTTTGCAGTTTTTGGTACGGAACCCTACGTGCGCGAGTCCGACTCGCACTTGGCCGGTTTATTATTTAGAAATGTAAACGATGGTATATGTTTAATTAAATTATACACCTTGTATGTGACTTCCTTAATTTTTTTTAGCATGTGTAACCCACTTATGATTATTTACTGTACATAAAACACAAAGTACCTAACAATGCTAAGACTAAAACAAAGTACACTTACCGGCATATAAATCAGCGAGATTTTTTATGGTGGGGGGTAAATTTGCGCATTGCTTTTTCCAGGTAAAAACGATGAGCGAACTTGCACTACAAAAAGTCCATTTCTTCCGTAGATGTCGTTAGAGGCGACTATGGAAATAAGTTAAGGTATAGGCGAAAGGTCTGCAACCTATCACTATACGTATATGTACCTTAAAATGATATGCTAGAAACGTGAAATAGTCATGGTTTTGACTATGTAGAGGTTTGTGTGCTCTGCCTACCCCATTTGGTAATACAGGCGTGTTGGATGTATGTAAATGTGGAGTTGTACCATCAAATAATTATTTTTCAAATAATAAGTGATGATCAACAGTCTAAGTATAGTGTTCATAGCTCATTGTGACTTTCCCTGTAATTTTAACGGCACACACGGTTAAGTATGAGTCGTTCCCAAAAATAATAACATCATGGACATCTATGAACAAAAAATATTACGATGAAAATATATTCATAGCCATGGGAGAATATCGCTATCATGCAACGTCACGATACAGCGCCACCTACCGGTGAATTGTGTCAACTCGCTTCAAGAAACTATGTATATTTTTTCTGTACAGTGTTTTGATCATAGAATTATTTAGTAGAACGAACTTTCCTCATTACGCTGTGGAACATTTTTATAGTTACCTAAAAAACAGATTTTTCTATAATTTGTAACTAACGATAATTTTTATGTAATTACAACATAAGATAAAATTAGAACCACATTTATAAAAACAATATCAAAACTAGTTGTTTATTTCGCCAGTATTTTCTTTTAAAGTAAAATGATAAGTTAAATTTAATAAACAAAAATAAAAAATATTAATGTTCCAAACCCGGAATCGAACCCACACCACTCAACCCAAAGACTACACCTAATGCAAGTGCGAGTATAATACTACCCTACAATCTGTAACATTTATAAACACGATGGTGACGGTAGGTACCTCCACGAACAGGGTAGGCAGTGTTATTTAGTCGGGTAATGCATAGCCGATATCAACAGATTGTCAACAGTTTAGGAAAAGATTTGCATTATTAAAAAATAAAGAATCAAGGATAATAATATAATAATATAATATCTTTATTCATTAAACAAAAGTTTACAAATTATAACAACTTATGGACTAAACATGACAAAAGGGAACAATTTACGTATACCTGAGCTAGTGTAGCTAATGTAGCTACGTTTGATTTGTCTGAAAAATGTTAAACTTAGACTTAATGTTTTATATGGTAGTGGTAAGATTGTTTTTTTTTCTGTTTTACTTTGTAAGTGATAAAATATTTAAGACTTGTTTATTTTTATAATTTGTCCTCATTTAGTACCTGAAACACAGGATTTTTTCCTAGCTCAGGTATACGTAAATTGTTCCCTTTTGTCATGTTTAGTCCATAAGTTGTTATAATTTGTAAACTTTTGTTTAATGAATAAAGATATTATAGTCGGACTCACGCACTGAGGGTTCCGTACAAACCGATTACAACGCCATCTAGTGGCAGATTTTCGAACTAATGATAAATTTTAATTTTATTTATTAAAACAAACTACTTGGTAGATTTTGTTCAAACTAATTTTCGTTGATAGTTTTTATGGTAATGTACATCATATATTTCTTTAGATTTATCACTTATTTATTTTAGAAGTTAGAAGGGGGGGGG
>BHDV01037142.1:108338-130778 GCA_005406045.1 Adoxophyes honmai
ATGGAAACTCTCTGCGCGCCATTCAGAGTTTTTATTGCGCCGCAGACTCGATCGCACAAAAGTCTGTCGTCTGCGCTGCCCCTCAAGCGGACAGCAACCTCGCTCGGACTGGTCCCAACTATTCCAAGATCTCTGTCTCTCTCTGTCTCTGTCTATGAGCGGTGTCTGTGTGCGTTGCTCGACCGTACCATCGCGAACCGGGATTGCTGAGCCACTTACCTATGTTTGTAACTTGGTCGTGTAATACTAATCCAATAGCTAACATCTAACCGGTCACATCGGTCATTGATTACACGTCTAAATTGCGAACAGTGGCAAGTGGCTCATCAATTCCGGTTCGTAACTGTACTTTGTATAGAGACTAACTTCTGTACCTATTTGATTTGTGGTACAGGTGTCCTTTACAGCTTCAACTACCGGGCGGAAACTGAAGGGTTCTTAAATAGGGTAGTTTACTTAGCGTGCCTAAGGGCACTTCGGTGGAATTGACCTCGTTCTGAGAGCTACCTACTCGTAAAGAGCAGCGTTTCCCAAATTTTGTACTGCCGCGGCCCGGTAATTTTACACTGCCTCTTCATACTTTTAGACCCAAGCTGTTTGTGTGTGGTATGATGCTGTGGTGATGACACTTCTCCATTTCTTTCTGTAGTTGTCGTAAGAGGCGACTAAGGATACATTTTAGGCGATAGGCTAGCAACCTGTCACTATTCATCATCATCATCATTTCAGCCATAAGACGTCCACTGCTGAACATAGGCCTCCCCTTTAGACTTCTATAAGTCTCCATAGTTTCATAAGACTGTCACTATTAATACATCCAAATTAAAACGTAATAAATATGCTAGAATCCATACACACAATCACGCCTACATTCCCAAAACGCGGGCAGGGCACACGAACCGTGGAAATCCTTGTCTATTTTATTAATTGCAAGCTTGAAGTGGTCACTGTCTAATGTCTATGTAGCGTTTCGTGTGCTCCACCTACTCCTTTTAGGAATGTACAAGATTTATAGATTTTAGATCTAAAAACCGGGAAGCTGCCACACGAGAAAAAATCTCGTTCATAAATAATTATGTCTACGCGGAACGTTTCGGCCGCCGACGATTAGTCTACTCGTGACCACGGTCGCTGTAACGCGACCAAAATGTCGAGATGTAATTAAAATCATGGCAAAGCTTATTAAGTCCCGCGTAAGGTAAAAGTACCAATGCTCAACGCGTCAACGCCCAATAGATGACACCCATCTGTCACCTGTCTTACTATGACATAAGGTTGCAAGTGCCATGTATTGGTTCAGTGTCGACCACAGGGACGTTTACGTTTTGTATGAGAGACAATCACGAAAGTTTAAACTACTTATTGTAAAAAAATCGTGTAACCGTGTACCGATCTTCGGGAACGTCTGCAGTGTCAAAGGGAAAATTAAGGTCTCACCAAACCAGTCGACGTATTTCGGCAAAACGCGGGTAGAAAAAGCTTTATGTTAACGCAATAAAGACGAACAAGACGTCAATTGGCTCGGCTCGTTCGAAAAGGCATCGACTGGTTTGGTGAGACCCTAATTTTCCCTTTGACACTGCAGACTTTCCCGAAGACCGGTATTCTTCACAAACTATTCTCAATTTTTATCAGCTGCCTTACCTTGCGATTTGGCGCGTGTTCGAGCATGTGGCCTTGACCTTCGTGATAGTGTTATCATTATCACTATTTGTAGTTCCCAAAGTTTATCACGACACTGGCGAGCGGCTCCTATGGTAACCAGGAATGATAAACACTTTCATGTGACTGTGATAGCATATCTCCATGAGAAATATTTGGGTATTTACCCACAGAGATAGGTAAATTATAGAGGAAAGTCTGGTTTTTATTTGTGAAGCCTTTACGTCTATTTGTGAGCATTTGAGAGTGCATGAGTGGCATTAAACTTATCGATAGGGTGCGTAATAGCGTGATTAGAGAGAAGTGTGGTCTTAACACATTCACGACCAAGCCTAAAATCAAAACATCTGCGCGGAACCGAATAGTCTATAACTAGTATAAAATGAACCCGGCTACCGGGTTCTCGGTATCTCGCGAATGTTTTGAAGGACTCGGGAGCCGGGTGCTTGGTTCTGAATGTGTTAAAGAGGGTAATAAGGATAGAGAAAGGCATGTTGCGTTGATTTGGGCTCATGGAGAGAATGGATGGAACAAGTATGTAAGCAAATTTACAAAGGAAGTGTGATGGCAAGTCGGTCGAAGGCTTCAGTGAACGGATACCGACCAGATCGGTGATGTTCTGAAAAAAGGTCAAATTAATAGTTCCTGAAACCGTCGAATATGTATGACGAAAGGGATGAATGTGAAGCAAGAGAAGTATGTTAGAATAGAAGCGAATGGCGCTCTGTTGTCTCTGCCTAGCACGCAGGGAATAAGGCGTGATGTAGTTGTATTAAAGTGCGATGCTGGAAGCAAAGCCGGGATGATCTTTGAAATCTTTTAAACAAAATACTTCCCTGGAATGTCATCATCATCATCATCATCAGCCTATATACGTCCCACTGCAGGGCACAGGCCTCCTCTCAGTATGAGAGGGCTTGGGCTATAGTTCCCACGCGGGCCCAGTGCGGATTGGGAACTTCACACACAACGTTAAATTACTTCGTCGCTGTGTGTAGGTTTCCTCACGATGTTTTCCTTCACCGAATAGCTCGCGATAAATATCAAATTCGATATCGTACATAAATTCCGAAAAATTCAGAGGTGCGAGCCCGGGGTTTGAATCCACGACCCTCTGCTTGAGAGGCTACAGGTCGAACCGCTGGGCTACCACGCCTTTTTATCCTTTTTTTCCTGGAATGTAGCAATTGCTTATGGCCATATACGTACACCCATGGCATACGTATCTACATGCAGCCTTCGTCCAGTACCTACCAGTACTTGTGTACTTAAAAGATCTAAAGTAATGATGGGGGATACTTTGCCTTCAAACTTTCTACCGGTCGCTACTCTAATCGATATCTACCGGGATACGAACTTCGGGATACTCACGGAAACTTTATTACCTCAAGGATCTCATTTTATCGTAATTGCTTTAACGTAGGCCGCGATTTTCTTCTTAAAAACAAGAGCAAATTAAGTCGGCTTTTATACTCCACGCTGAAATGTTTGACGATAATAAATGTATAACCGTTTTTGCATCGCATTTCTTAATTGAATGTAAGTAGGTACTGTAAGTACGACGCATTTTTACTGCCTGAAAATTTTCTCCGTACTCCTTGTGCTTCTTTGATTAATTTCATATACTTACAGCCAAACTATTTGGTTCCTGACCCAATACGGAACGTTGTCACAATAAATTTCCAATCGCACTGTAGTCGGTGGTGTGGCAATATCAATTGTAACGTTCGAAATTATACGAAAGAAGACGCACAAACCTCCATATCGAACATTACAACTAATACTACCACTTCCGTTGTCGAGGAGTGCAATGTCACTATGACATTTACTGTAAACAGGTTCTATGGTCGGTCAGGAATCAATTGGTTTGATTATACAAAATCAAAACGTGTCCTATTAACGGTACCAGTTCATCCTCATAAAAATAACCTGTTACATTGTTTTCATAAAGTTCCGCGAATATTTATCTCAGTTGCGTAGATAAGATTACGTATCGATTTGTTATTCCATTTGCGTTATCGTCGCAAACTTTTTAATATAGATTGATTGAGATGTCCAATGATACGATATTGTTTGCAACGGTAATGTATCTTGATAAGTGTTGGTCATTTCAGTGGAAGCGAGGTCGCACCTATAGGTATATCTTTAAGACTGGTACTGGTAGTTTCTGCATAAATACATATATACAACCCGTACGAATTAACTGTGCACTCCGCTGGAATGCGACTCCTCTCCTGCTGCCCAGCGCGGTGCCCCGCATTCATCGTAAGCGCTCAGCAGCGATAGCATCTTTGTTACCGTTGCGCTTTTTCTCGTTTCCATCGTCTAAATACGTTTAACCTCCTGTTGCTATTACTGCGCATCACAGCGCGAGGTGCACAGTTAATTCGTACGGGTTGTACACACCGTTACGCCTCTTTCCCATAGGGTAACTAGGTATATTCCACTTGCTACGATCATGACATACCTCTTTTGTCATCCACATTCACACCTGCTCGTCGGTTGCGGGTACTCTTGACTTGACCTTTCTCCAAGTCTAGAGACTAGAAGACGTCTACCCCAACGGTTATCGGTTCTGCAGCTTATGTGACCAGCCCATTGCCACTTCAAGGTCACAGCACACATATCAACTCGGAAAAGGATCGTCACCGTATCGCCTTTCGCCTCGCCCTCAACCAGGCGTCAACCCAACGTATGCACGTAACTAAAGCGTATCAGCAGCTCCTTTACGTCAACTCGGCTACGGCTAGGCGACACCGCGCTTCGCTTACGGCTCGCCGACCGCTGGCTCGGGAGGGGACAGGGGCGAGGGTGGACGAAGAGCCGTGAGCTCGCGTACGGAGAGACGTCGGGAACGACGAGCCGTAAGCGCGGGAACTGCAAGTTGACCACGCACCGCATCGCGGTTCGGAGCCTGTTCTGAGGCGAGGCGATTACGTTATGATTCCGATTAGTGTGCGTTGCAGTAGGGAGTTTCATACAAACAATACTGAACGACTCGAGGCGATACGGTGGCGATCCCTTTCCGAGTTGATATGTGTGCTGTGACCTTCAGTTTGCTAATGCTCTCGGCTATGTCGGTTTTTATAAACGATGGCCGGAAATTGTCCATCAATATTTTAACCAGTGGTCGGTTATACGTTACGCGTCTGAAAACTCTTGTAAAATATTACCTGTACGTCTAGTGTGTTCATTTCGATGGTGCAGTCGTTAACGAATTCGTTTACGAGTTATCGCAAAATTGTATGAAAAGCGAGACAGCGCCGCCAGCGGAACGTTTGCACAACTGCCACGGTCGACAAGTCTCCATACATTCCGTGACAACTCGCAAACGAATTCGTTAACGACTGCACCATCGAAATGAACACACTAGACGTACTGAAAGTTTTCGTTATTGACCTTGTGGGAGACAAACGTTTTATCGCTTTTCAGGTGATTGCCCTGTTTTACCTACCTTATGTCCCGTACGCAAGTCTCGTTTGACTTTGCGATGCTACGCGGTTGACTTAAGCCGGGTACAGACTGCTGTAACGTAACATGCAATGTAACTGGCAAAGAAAAAATTTGCCGTTCCCATTGTCGCAATGTATCACGCAATGTAACAGAATTCTCATTGAGTGGACGCCTTGTGCGCACGAATCGTGCACACTACGCGCACGAACGCGTGTTACATTGCATGTTACGTTACAGCCATTGATTTAAATTACATCTATGGTTACAGCAGTCTGTACCCGGCTTAAGAGCCGGAGTACAAAAGGCTATATTTTCAGATTCCGGAAGAAGAAAATTCCGGAAAAAAAACTTCACAGGGGTTTTTGGATGCGTATAACCGACCACTGGTTAAAATATTTTCGGTCAATTTATTTCTGTACAGTTTACCTAAAATACTGTTGGTATTTAATCTCGCTTTTAGTATACTGGTATCTGTGTAGGACATTAGTGAAGTTCTGCTGACCTCTCCATCTCCACTATTGATCTGAAGTTAGCTGCCAAGCGTGGCAAATTCTTTCCGTTCCAAGTCACTGAGTTTGATGTTTCCCCATTTGACACATTTTTCGAGAATAATGGGAAGTATGATGTCAGAAGAACCAAAGAGATGCTATTAAAAAAAATACATACAACATACAATCATGCCTTTTCCCAAATGGGGTAGGCAGAGCAGACGAACCGTGACATAGACAAAACCATGATTTATGACTATTTCCCGCTTTGAAGCCACTTACAGCATAAATTTTGGTTTGAAAACAGATGGAATGCTTAGTTTATTATAGAGCTTAGTTTACAATCATTTGCTGGTGAAATGAAATCCTTCTATGGTCTGGCGGTATCAGTTGTAATGAAAGAAGACGCACAGCCCTGACAGATGGTCTGTGCGTCCTTTTTCACATAATTTCGAACAACACAACTGAAACTGATAATTTGTTTGTAAAATTTGTGTAAGTACACGGTATTTTTGTTATGTATACTGTCTACGAAACGTGAATGTCTATAAACGTATAAACGACTCGTATAATCGCTTATTCGCGGGAATTTATGTACCTACCTAACCTATGTTTAAAAAAGTGCGCTTTTTTGTGATAAAGCTCAGCCAACCAAATTATTTGATTGTATGTGTACGTAGTGAAAACGGTTTATGTAGAAATATCTAGAAGTCAGGTTTGTAATTGGAGTCAACATAAATGTAAATGAAGGGTCCTGCCCAAAGACTGATTTCCATGAAAAAGGGTTGGAATAAATTATAATTAACAAGTCCGGTTTAAAATTGTTACTAAGCATTTAGAATTTATGATGTTGAGTGTATCCGAATATATAGGAAGGTACAGTCACGAACAGGGATTGTCGAGCCACTTGCCACTGTTCGCAATTTTAGACGTGTAATCAAAATGACCGATGTGACTGACAGATGTTATCTATTGGATTAGTATTACACGACCAAGTTACAAACATAGGTAAGTGACTCAACAACCCGGGTTCGCGAAGGTACCTTCGAACCAGTTGATTCCTGACCCACAATAGAACCTATTCACGGTGAACGTCATAGTGACAATGCATTGATTGACAAAGGAAATGTTTATGACGTTTATTGTGACAACGTTCTGCGGTGGGTCAGGATCAGGAATCAGTTGGTTCGATAGTAAATTACGCCTGTAATCCCAAACAAATCCATGAGTATCTAAAGCTCCAAACTCTAAAGTTTCGCAGCCACCTCTAGGAACGTTTTAGGATTTAAGTTAAAAGGTTACAGGTTTTTAAAACTGTTAGGTAAACGTCCCAGTGCTCGACACTGACCCAATAATTGGCGCTTGCAACCTTATGTCATAGTAAGACAGGTGACAGATGGGTGTCATCTATTAGGCGTTGAGGCGTCGAGCATTGGTACTTTTACCTTTTTAAAAATGAAAATAACGGGTTTACCTAAGTCCTGCTTAATGTTAAGAGGGCGCACACATTTTTTACGAACGTAATATAAGATCAGGTGGGGGAAGAGAAATTCAGGGGCAGGGCAGGGGTAAGAGGCACCACAGACCATAACTCGTCGAGTTATGAGTGATTATGGTCTGTAGAGCCCTCTTATCCCTGCGTTTCTCTTCCCCCACCTGACCTTAGTGGTTTTGGACCAATGTTTAAAAAATCGTGAAATGTAAATTAACTCATATTTAGCCATGAAAAAAATATGGTTAGACTAAACATATTCTGTTAATTTACAATAAAATTGTTTCATTTGTAATTACATTAAAATCAATGAGAAAAAAAATAAAGTAATGGTTCAACTTTGAAATTATGTAAAATGATATTTGAATAATAAAAACCAATAATTTGATTCATGTTAATCTGTTAATCCCCAGTAGACTATATTGTCTATCAGATAATAACAAGTTTTTATCGTTTATGGTAAATTTTAATGGAAAATTTTCAAGTGAAAGACTGCTCTGACGCGTATTTTTGTGAAAACCCTTCAACAAATTGGCTAAGTAAAAGAAATCTGTGTTGCTAATAAAATATTTTTTTCCGTTAATCCCTAGAAAAAGAGTTTATTTATATGTTACTGTAGTTTTTCTTTAAAAACTTAAGGATTTATAGCTTTCTAAAGCATTTGAAAAACATCAAAATCACCGAATTTTGTTTGCACGCTCTTAACCCTTGTGTGACCCACGAAACTTTTAAAACATTTAGGTTTAACCAGCCCTTTGTTTATTTGTTTGTTTGTCTGTAATGACATCTTGAAAACTGAAATTTTGTATATCTACTTGTGTAAAGTAAGTTTGAAAATAGTATTCAGCAAAAAAAAAACAGGTACCTACTCATCGAAAATGAAACGAACTTCACGTCCGCTCATTCCCTAAATATCAGAATTGCAAAATACTAGATTGCCGATATACCTACCTGTTTATCAAAATATCAGATTCCCGGAATACCAGATTTTCTTTATACTATGTTCGTTTTTATATCGAAACAGCCTTTGCGAGCCTGGTGTTTTCATTATCTGGTATTAGAGGAATTCGGTTTTAAATGGAACATGGTGTATTGAGAACATGTTACTTTACAAAACTGTTATAAAAACGTTTGCCGTGTGGTGCCGGGTTAGAATAGCACCTCCCCCTTTCTTCCCGTGGGTGTCGTAAGAGTCGACTCTGGGAAAGGGTTAGTGTATTGTGGGCGATGGGCTAGCAACCTGTCACTGCAATTTCACGTTTAACCATCTTGGTTTCCCTGAGTTTGCTAAACGTGGCACTTGATTTTTGTATTCATGTGCTCTGCCTACCCCTCTTGGGAATACAGGCGTGAGAATATGTATGTGTATAAAAACGAACATAGCATAAAGAAAATCTGGTATTCCGGGAATCTGATATTTTGATTAGCAGGTATGTCGGCAATCTAGTATTTTGCAATTCTGATACAGTGAAATCCGTTTATAATGACATCGAAGGGAATCGCCAAACAGGTCATAATAAGCGGACGTCATACAAAGCGTTATGTAAAAAAAAGACGAAAATGTAAATGCCTACTAATTTCAGTAAAAAAACATGCCTTATTTAAATAAAGATGAGAATTGCATGTAGTAGTTGCATGTTATTTATTCTGCAGTCTTCTTCGAGACAGTCACAAGCCACGTGCTAAACGTCTTCGGGAATCAACAAACATTAGCTAAGGCGTAAAAGATCATTAGCGGTCATTATAACCGGACCTAATTTGTTAAAATAGGTCATAATAAGCGACATGTCATTGTAAGCGAAGTCACTATAATCGAATATTTTGCTAAAGATTTTATAAGAAAACCAAACTTCGTTGGGTAATGCGTCATAATAAGCGGTTGGTCAATATAGGCGGAGTCATAATAAGCGGATTCTACTGTATTTAGGGAACGAGCGTTCACGTCTTTTCATTACAATTTTTGAGTGAACTGTTACACTACCAGGCATCCACACTTACAAACTTTCTAGTCTCTAATTTAGTGGGATAACTTAACTACCTATACCTAACCAGTTTTAACCTTGGCGATTGTTGACACATGATACTAATAAGCTTTGCCGTATTATAGAGGATTATAAACAGCTAATACCTGAACATAGTCAATATTTCATGAGGATAAAGGAACTACGCACACCTTCGTAACTTCACGCTTTGTAGTCGATGTTATGAACATTTTTTTATTGGAGGCAAAAGAACGAAGCCCATACAGCCTCGTCTGCTTTAAACAAATGGTGTCGCGTAACGTCATTATAGTCGAACGAAACCCATGCCCAGACAGAGACACGTTTGAAGTCAATTGAACGAATGATTTACGAAACATTCGTTTCGCGCAAGCAAAATGACGGTTGGGGATTGGTTTGGCACACTGTAACATTTCACCGAGACGCTCGGCATCACGATCCCGGAATTTTCAAGTAAAAAAATACGAGAATCTGAAAATATTGTCCAGTCTTTTGTACCCCGGCTCTTAGTTAACCACCTAGCAACATAATATTGAGTAGGGGAATTATAATTGCAAGTGCAGGCGCGCGCCAACTAAAACGGGACTTGTAGACCCTTACAAAGTAGGCATAACACAGGACGGATTGACCCGATGAAACATTTGTCTCCCACAAAGTCTGTAATGAAAGTTTTCAGGATTTTTTTTCAGTGGTTTACACACGCGTATACCCATCGTATACCCGACCACTAGTCCTGCCGGATTAAAATGTTTCAGAAACAATCCTGCTAAAAGACAAGGGACATTGGGAGGACCATAGCATACCCAATAACTTCCACCATAAAACCTACAGGAAAAGCTGCAGAGAATCGATTTCCGCAACACTCGCCACTTCATCCGAGGAAGAAAATTGCCAACGGGGGCCAGTGCTATAAATATGGCCTAACTACTTCCAGTCCAGCTAATTACTGGCAATCTAACAATTGATTATCTTGAGCAAGGGTATTTATTTTTAGCAATAGCCTTCACCATCTTCTCCAACCATCATCATCATCATATAATCACGCCTGTATTCCCAAATGGGGTAGGCAGAGCGCACGCTACATAGACCAAACAATGACTATTTCACGTTTTGTTGCCACTTGTAGCATTTTTTTTTGGGTTTCAAGGTACAGTGACAGGTTGCTAGCCTGTCGCCTAAAGTATACTTATCTTAACCTATGTCCTTAGTCGTCTCTTAGGGGCAGCGCAGACGACAGACTTTTGTGCGATCGAGTCTGCGGAGCAATAAAAACTCTGAATGGAAACTGTCAGCGCGCCATTCAGAAATTTTATTGCTCCGCAGACTCGATCGCGCTAAAGTCTGTCGTCTGCGCTGCGCCTAAACCTGGCACCACACGGGTTTCTTCTCCAACCAACTGTGTAAAAACCCCGTGTGGTGTCGTGTTTAGAATTACACCTCTCCATTTCTTCCGTGGATGTCGTAGAGGCGACTAAGCATAGTTTAGGTAGGCTTTGTTTAAATATAAGTTTGACGTCAACGCCGGTGTGGTGTCTGCCTGTGCCAGGTCTCAAAATTGTGAGACGCTAGACAAAACTCCCTTATGATTTATAACTATGGCTCAATTCACACCAGAAGAGCGGCGAAGGGCGGCGAAGCGCAGCGACCCGCTCGGTAGAGAAGGCGCGAGGATTCCCGCGACTGCTCGAGAAGTCGCTGGAATGCGCGGGAAGTCGCTGGAATGTGCGGGAAGTCTAAGATCTCAGGGTGGGATACTGCCAGCGGCCGCTCGCGACTGCTCGAGCATCCTCGGGCATTCCCGCGACTATTCGCGCAGTCGCACGGCTTCGTTTATGGAATTCGCTGGAATTCCCGCGGATCCACGGGCTAATATACGGGATAATAAGTCTTATTGTAATGAAAATCAAGTTAAAATTCATTGACACTGACTGACATGACATTGACATGACACTGAAACTGCGCTACGTTTCGCCGCCCTTCGCCGTTCTTCTGGTGTGAATTGAGCCTATTCCACGTTTCGCAAACACTTTTGGCATAAGTACTGTTAGATGTTCAGATAGATAAATCACACATACAGTCAAGGAAATTGATATCAGTGCCACTTTGTACCTTTTCACAAGAAATGTCACTGTAACATACCATACTTTCAAAAAAGGTTCAAAGTGGCACAGGTATCAATTTCCTTGACTGTACATCACGCCTGTATTCCCAAATGGGGTAGGCAGAGCACATGAAGCGCTACATAGACCATCACAATATCACGTTTCGTGGCCACTTCTATATATTTTTAGGTTTAGAGTTTGTTTTGTAGGTATAATTAGTGGCAGGTTGCTAGCCTGATTGTGATTTATAACAATCTTACTAATGTTATAAACGTGAAAGTTTGTGAGTATGGATGGATGGATGTATGGATGGATTCATGGATGGATGTTTGTTACTCCTTCACGCAAAAACTACTGAATGGATTTTCATGAAACTTTACAGTAATGTAGCTTATACATCAGAATAGCACATAGGCTACAATTTATAAAGATTTTGTTTGAATTTTCCAAAATATGACGATAAGTGTCGAGAAAGTAGGAAAAAATCTAATGGCGGCTGGCTATTCTGGCGGGCGCTTCCTAATAATAATTCCGAAATCTCTTCTGTGTTAACCCGAATTTAACGCGTGCGAAGCCGCGGGCAGAAGCTAGTACTAAAATATAATAGTGGATAATGTTTTTGAACCTGGAAGTGCGCATAAAAAATGCTAGTCTAGATCCAAAGAAAGGTTAAGAAACCAATGTCATTCATAAAACCTTGCCCATTCCGAACACATGTATAATTCCAATTTGTTGACAACAGACTTCGGGGCTCGTTCGGGATAACGGTAGTGCCTTCTCACTCGCACTTTTATGGAAAGTATTGTTGTCTTTGTTTGATGAAGTGCGTAAGAGAGCTATTCTTATAATCGATAAATCAGATCGATTCCATTATTGAGTCAAAGAATTTGGCGCTCAAAATTATTACAATAATAAATCATAATTTCATAATCTACTAGTGTGTCAATTTTAAAGTGTGCTTCCAGTAGTTTATACTATAGTGAAATGTCATAAAAATCATTAGAAAACAGTGGTTTGGTAAAATATTCTAAATCAATATAAAAACCTTCTCCTTTATAGTATTTGAATGATTTACAAGCATTTCTACGTGTGTCTGTAAACGGTGTGGGGTTGGGTTTAGAATAACAACTCTCCATTTCTTTCGTGGATGTCGTAAGCGGCGACTAAGGATAAATAGGTATGTTTTAGTCGATAGTCTAGCTACTTGTCACTTTTGTTTTTACTATTTTTTTTGGTCTTTTGTCCATTATATGTAATCAATTGATTTTATAAATCGCACTAAGTCAGGTGTGGTCTGGGATTTAGAATTACACCTCTCCGTTTCGTCCGTGAATGTCACAAGAGGTTACTTAGGAAATGGGTTAAGCTATATGTATTGTAGACGACGGGCTAACAACCTGTCAGTATTGTACCATTTATATCCAGCCTTAAACCCAAACTTGAAAGTGGCCCAAAAGGTCTAAATAGTCATAGGTTTGTCTATGTAAAGTTTTCTATGATCTGTCTAACCCGTTTAGGAATACAAGCGTGGGGTTATGTATGTGTACAAAGGACTAAGTTCCCTTACATATAGAAAAACTTCTATAATATGGCGCATCACCTGGCCATTTTCACATACACTCATATTTATATGTACGCGGGACTTAATCACGATTTTATTTACCTTCTCGATTAAGTCCCGCGTACATATAAATATGAGTGAGAATCGTGAAAGTTTAAAACTTCACATACACTGTCGGAAATATGGCCATTTTCTCGACTTTTAAAAAATATATCACTGTCGGAAATATGGCCATTTTCTCGACTTTTAAAAAATATATTCCCAATCCTAACCTATTATTTTCTGGATATTTTTGTGCCTACCATTTTATATTACCTAAATAAATACGTTATCGAATAAATAGGGATTCGTCACTTCCACTATTATACAAGTGCGTTATATTTAGTGTCAAACCTTAACGTGGCCATATTCGACCCAGGTACCTTAGTACTAGAAGTGGCTGAGTAAAGTGAAATAGTTGTTACGGTTTTGACTGAGTACCTAACTCTCTGCCTACCCCACTTCGGAATACAGGCAAGAAGTAGGTATAATGATGTTTGTATGAGATATGTACATCAATGGAAGTTGCCAAAAGAAAATGTGTTATCCAATATCGAATTCGTTCTTGAAGAAAAGCCCTCTCGATGAAAGTCAAGCATCAAGATGCTTCTTAATCACTAACCGAAGTAGACGTGATTATTGACGAAGTACTTTCGAATATTCAGTGTAGAGTTTTTAGAGGGCACTTGACGAATATCGAGTGCTTTGAACATAGCTGTTTACAGTATCTACTCTTTACAAGTAGCTGTTTAATGCTGTGGATTGATTTTTATGGCGCAGTTCGTTCCAGTTGGGATGAGCCGGTACTTTAAATACAGTTGGATCAGTTTTGTGTAATGTGTACGAATGAATGGTCGATATGTCGAAGGCGGATTGTATAATCCGCCGTTTTACATTACGCCTAGCCGTTTTGCAAAACAGCGCCGTTTTGTAATGCGGCGGCTCAACGTTTAGCCGGATTGAATGCGGCTGATTGAAAAACCGCCGGAATGAATTCGGCGCTAAACGTTATTCAATACGGCTAGGCATAATGTAATATGGCGAGATATTAGCCGCCGCTTTGGCCGAGCGAGCGCAGCGAGCGAGGATGACCCCCTCGGAGCGGATACGACTCGGACAGGTTAGGTTAGAAGGCCAAGGCGGGAGCGAAGCGCAGCGAGCTCCCGCCTTGGCCTTCGAGGTTAGTAATTTTTTTTATAAAAGCTCGGAAATTATTTTTTTGAAATAAGTCAACTACTAATTAAAACACCTTGATTTCAATATTTTCATTTTCAACATTTCATGGTCACCCTACAATATTGGTAGTAGTACAATGCGGCTAAACGTGGGCCGCCTTTTTGAAGAACGTTTCGCAATTACAATCCGGCTGAACGTTGAGCCGCCGCTTTACAAAACGGCGCTGTTTTGCAAAACGGCTAGGCGTAATGTAAAACGGCGGATTATACAATCCGCCTGCGACAGATACATACATTCATCACGCCTCTATGACCGAATGGGGTAGACAGAGCACACGAAATATTTTTAGATTTTAAGTTAGGAGGTACAATAGTGCCAGGTTGCAGCCGGTCGCCTAAAATACAACCTCAACCTTTTTCCTTAGTCGCCTCTTACGACATCCACGGAAGGAAATGGAGAGGTCTTAAACATAAAACTACCGTGAGACTCACTCATAGTGAAAAATAACGGAATTACTCACGTTGTTTATACCGAGATTAGCTCGACATGTTTCGGATCAATCCGTGATCCATCATCTGGAGCTACGCGCCACGGCAGCGGACAGACGCGCACTCTTAATCTCGGCATAAACGACGTGAGTAATTCCGTTATTTTTCACTATGGAGAGGTCTTATTCAAAAATCGACGCCACACGGTCACTTGTTCTTTAAACAAGTACTCTGAAATTGAAATATGTACCCTTCTTTCGAAATATTCTACTTACAGTTTAGATTCTTTCCATTTATGTCGCATAGTTACAAGTTAATTTGCAATAAAAGTCAATAAAAGTCGTTGTTTACTCCATGAATAGTCTACGTCAATACGTTTTAATGCGATTGTCACTTTCTGTGATTTCTTCCGGTCAAGGTTAATTTGATGTTTTCGCGCTTCTGTTTTTCCTCATTTTCCTCATAGAATCGTGTCTTATTTTTTCAAGATATTGTTATTTCAAATCGCCCTGTTGGTACAAGCTTTTGCGGTTTTATGTGAGCGCCCTTATTAAGTTAGCAACTATTAATCTCTAAGCATAAAAAAGAATTCTTATTTTCATTGGTAACGGCATCACAGGAAAATGGCTGAATTCATTTCACTTACTATTTTCTTGTTGTATTTGTTAGTGTTACGAGAAGATCTTATGAAAGAAAATGTTGAGATAATTGCGCGTCAATTTAGAATACTTGACTACCATATAAAAACATGATGATTTAGCGTTTTTGATAAGTGATTGATAACATAATGGCGTTTGACATCATTGATAGAACATCGCAACGTCGCCAGTACCCGTATTGGAATACCAACAAAAAAATATGCATATAAGCACCAGAAAAAAACCGGCCAAGTGCGAGAGCTAAAAACTAAGAATAAGCTCTTTCGTTTCATCCTACTTATATATATATATATATATGTATATATATATATACTTAATGTTATAAATGTGAAAGTTTGTGAGTATGTTTGGATGTTAGGATGTTTGGATGTTTGGATGTTTGTTACTCTTTAACGCAAAAACTACTAAATGGATTTTAATGAAACTTTACAGTAATGTAGCTTATACATCAGAATAGCACATAGGCTACAATTTATAAAGATTTTGTTTGAATTTTCAAATGCTAGTTTCAAATATTGTAACAAATACCGGCGACGCCCTGCTTCGGCTACCAGTGCGTTTGAAAGCATTCGAAACGCGTTTCGCTATGAACTGTATAATTATAACTACCGAATAAGTAGTACTATAGTAGTCGACAATAAACTTACCCCCACCACCTAAAATCTGGCCAAGTTTATTGCCGACCACTACTTGGCATAACGAGGTATAGTGTATATGTGATTGACGATGGGAACTCATGTTATTGGCACAGAAACGTAACTGGTTATGTCCGGTTTCCTTAATGAAAGTAATTGTGGCTTCCGTTAACCAGCTTATGGTAAGCTGTATAGTGGCTGTCCTTATAGCCCTTATGTCGCCTATAGCTGTTGGAGATACCGATTATGGTGCAAAACTCGTATTTTTTTTAGGTTGCCGTTCATAAAATTGCCATTGCAGCTATATTAATGTTTACAGTGACTATGTCGGTATAGAATGGATTATCCAGGGCTTCCTAAACTATTTCTGGTTATGAAACTCTTAGGAAATTGCCATTTTTTTGCGTAGCCCCAATCTAGTGAAAAACTGCCTGTCATACCAATTGTAATTCTCGCCAGATAAACAGCGAATCCAGGTGGATCGCCTCACGACGCTCTTGGGATACAGCCGCGACGTCTCAGGGCGTCACGACGCACAGTTTGGGAAGCTCTGAATTATACGGTCAATATAGATTAAGATATTGGTTCATCAATAATCGCCCCGCGTCTATGTATAAGCCGGAGGCTCAAAAATGTAGTAACTGCACTGCACTACACTCTTTGGATATTCTGTACTGCTATGTGCTTCTAACAAAGGATCCTCTTCGGCAGATGGCTCGCTACAAGAAGACTGGGTTCATGGACGATGATGCCGGCAGCGTCAGCTCGATCCAGCTGAACGAGGGGGTTCGTTCCGGAGGGACCCATATACGGTACCACATGGTAAGTACCCCTGAGAATGGTCTACTATTGGATAATAGTATAAATGTCAAGTTTGACGCTGTAATGTTACACAGAAAATAATATCTCCCACCTTACATTAGTTAACATCGGAAAACAAAAAAAACACATCACGCCTGTATTCCCAAATGCGGTAGGCAGAGCACAGTAAAAGTTACATAGACAAAACCATGACTATTTCACGTTTCAAAAACTTTTTTTTTTTTTTAAGTTAAAAGAGGTATAATAGTGCATGTTGTTAGTCTTTCGCCTAAAGCAAGCCTCTACCTTTAGACCCCTCTTGCGACATCCACGGAAGAAATGGATCGGTATTGTTCTACACCCGACATCACATGGAGACATGCTAAAAATGCTGCGAAGCGTGTAGTAGTTTTGTCTGAGCGGTGTTTCGTGTGCTCTGCCTACCCCATTTGGGAAAACAGGCGTGCCGAATGTATAAATATGTTACCTTGTAACTTCATTATCATCGTCCAACCTGTATACTTCCCGCCGTTAGGCACCATCTTCATCTTAGTATGAGAGAGCTTGGACTTTTCCTGTTCCTACACAGGTCCAATGCTAATTGGGAACTTACATACACACAATCACGCATTTTTTGTCGGTGGGAAAATACAGTACGCGTACCGTCGCGTCTTGGGGACGACGCGATGGTTATGTGGGGCTTTCCTCACAGGGGCGGCACACCCACTTAAACCCACCAGTGATTCCTTCCAGCCAGATTGATAGATGTCGGGATTGTCGGGTGATGCACCTGCGAAAGATGCAATAGGGTGATTACTGTTTAGATAGACCAAACCATGACTTGTATGCTTCGCCTGTAGCGCTATTATCTATAACGCACCAAAAATCTAAATCGTGTTTAATTTGACAGTTTCAGTGTCAGTTCGTTTTGAAATGTATCAATTTCAAAGCGATTTTTGATTCCAACTGTCAAATTGAAAAGAATATAGATTTTTGTAAAAAAAAATGTTGTCTTAGACAATAGTTGTGTTTCCTCAGTCGCCTCTTACGAAATTCACGGAAGAAATGGAGAGGTGTTACTCTATCCCGACGCCGCACAATTTCACACACGAAATTCAAATTAATTTACTACTTAAAGGTTGGCTGGTACAGATCCCTTTTTGGGATAAGTCCGCCTTTGTACTCTAAATTTTTTTTTTGTGACTTATATGTATTTCATCTGTTTGTACAATAAAGAGTTTTTTACTTTTTACTTTACACAATAGCTGATTTTGAAAAGCTGAATTGCGACCCGTGTATACCGTGACAGGCACACTTAATATTTCATCTAAAATAGATTATTTGATTAATGATACGTCTCCCAATGTCGGCGTTAATTAACTTTTCTGAATAAACAATGAATGCCTGGTACAAAGGCTCGGATTACGGATAACCCGGGTTTGTAGAACAATAGCGCCTGGACATTGTTTGCGAGCAATGTCACCAGACGCGACGTGTGCATCGTTGCCATTTAAGTCTATGTAGGAGTATCTCTCGGATACTTTTTTTTACTTTGGGTTTGCTCCTCACACCTCTCCATTTCTTCCGTGGATGTCTTAAGAGGCGACTAGGAAGGATATATTTTAAAGGTTAAGATATATTATAGGCGACAGGCTACCTAGGCTTATCTATACTAATATTATAAAGCTGAAGAGTTTGTTTGTTTGTTTCAACGCGCTAATCTAGAACTACTGGTTTGAATTGAAAAATTCTTTTTGTGTTGGATAGACCATTTATTGAGGAAGGCTTTAGTTAGGGTATATAACATCACGCTTCGACCAATAGGACCAAAGAAATAGTGGAAAATGTGGAAAAAAACGGGGGAAATTGGCCTCTATTCCACGCGGACGGAGTCGCGCGCACAGCTAGTTTAATGATACATGGATTCTTAGGTTACGAACTCCAGCCAGATAATTTCATGATCTAGGCGCCGTGCGGCGAATTAGATACAAAGTCTCAAATGTATGTTTCATTCCACTCGGATGCCGTTATAACACAATTTTTGTTGGTTACAATTTTTGTTCTATTGGTATTGGTTGGCAATATTCCGAGCTACTCCATTACTTCCGAGGCTGTCGTAAGAGGCGACTGTTTGCTTTAAGGGGCAGGCTAGCAACCTGTCGCTTCTTTCAAGTAAGTTTAAACCTAAAATTACGCTAAAATGGGCTCGAAGTGTGAAATAGTCTCGGTCTTGGCTGTGTAATGTTTTATGTGTTCTGCCTACCCTATTAGGAAATACAGGTATTATGTTAGTGACATCCCTACTCTTCCCTAATAAGGATGATGACAGGGTTAAAAATATACTATTGTAATTAGTCCGAAAGTTAGATTATGGAAAAAAATGAGACACATATTTTTTAGTTTATCAAATAATTAAACATCGATAAAGGTACAGATCATCAAACTTCCTGAGTGGGGGCATCGTGACGTCACGTTTGAGTAAAAATCAGTATAATTTTTACTCAAACGTGACGTCACACGAAACTTTTAGGCTCTGTATTATCGTAATTTTTCGTCTGTCAAATAAAAGAAAAAATATGGGTACAATATTTTTTCGTAGTCTATCTGACGGACTAAATAGTTTTTTCTAGTCATCTAGCCTATTGACGGGATTTTTTTTAACCAGTGTTCACGTATACGCGTCTGAAATCTCCTGTGAACTTTTTCCCGGAATATACATTAAAAAAAACGAAATTCTAAAAACATTGCCCAGTCCTTTGTACTCCGGCTCTTAGTCAACCGCGTAGCGTCGCAATGTCGAACGAATGCAGGTGCGTACGCACCGACTAACCGAACTTGCGTACGGGACGTAAAATAGCTAAAACGCAAGGCGCAATTATCTTAAAATCGATGAAACATTCGGCTCCCATGAGGTCAGTTATGAAAATTTTCAGGAAATATTTCACAGGGGTTTTTTTACGCGTATACCCGACCACTGCTAATATTTACGGTCATCCTTTATAAATTGTCATAGCCGAGGGCATTAGCAAACCGAAGTGGCAATGGGCTGGTAGACGTGTTCTAGACTCTAGTCTTGGAAAATGGTTAGGTCAAGAGTTCCCGGAACCGACCAGCATATGTGTGTCGTAAACGAGGTAGCCAGGATCGCAGCAAGTGGAACAAATTAGGTAACCTCTGCCTACCCCTGTAGGAAAGAGGCGTGACGATATACAGTCGAACCTTCCTGAACCCCCGCAGAACGTTGTCACAATAAACGTAGTAAAGTTTTCCTTTGTCGCCCAATCCAATCTACTATGATGTTAACTGTATTAGGTTCCATGGTGGGTGTCGTCAGATTCACATCCACACACGGATCACCGACCCAATTTGGCTCAAAAGCCGACGTCAAAGGCAAAGAAAAAGAACACATCCAATTACAGGATGGAAATGTACCGATGCGATTGTCTCTACACTAAATCGATACACAAACAATCGCTGCTAATGAGTCGATTGCGAATCGGTCCGACTGTCAGCAATTGGTTCGGCAAATAGACGTGACGTAATGGCGTGTGTAAATATTATATTCTTTGTTATGTATCTATCCCACGATGTTTTCCTTCGCCGAATCCGTGGCAAATGTCATGTATGACTAATGTGACCATACGTCCCGCTTTGGGCGGAACAGTACCGCTTTCAGGCAGTCTGTCCCGGTGTCCGTGACGCCGAAATTGTTTGGCTTTTGCAAACAGACCAAACGATGATTTAAAATACCTTTTTCTCGCTCGAAATGCGTGACACGGCGCCCCGGGCCGCTCGAAATATAGGAAAATACGGACAAGTGACAAAACATAGTTGAACATCGCAGTAATTAAAACTATTTTGATTACGAAGACAAATATAAATATACCTATCATACGAGTATACTGAGTGCACTTACCTAAAAACAAGACCCGACAAAACAAATTTACAGCCGATAAATATAAAAATACGAACTAGAATTCACATTTTGAGTTATTATATCTTCTGATAATACCTTGTAAAACAATAAAACTTGTTTTTTATGACATAATTCCACGGAAGTCCTGCTCTGACAAAAAAAATGGTCACGTTATGTATAACTCTTTATTGTACAACATGCCTAGATCAAGCCGCGAGTAGAGGTACTCTGTCACTGTATGATTAGAGACGATAGAAAATGACGGGTAGACTATCCCGCGCGATAGACTTAGCTTACTATTGACTTCTGTACCATCGCGAACCGGGATTGTTGAGCCACTTACCTATGTTTGTAACTTGGTCGTGTAATACTAATCCAATAGCTAACATCCAGTCGGTCACATCGGTCATTGGTTACACGTCTAAATTGCGAACAGTGGCAAGGGGCTCAACAATCCCGGTTCGTGACTGTACGTATCTGTTCTGTGGTAGGGTCCCGGTTTACCCTTTAGGTACAGTCACGAACCGGGATTGTTGAGCTACTTGCCACTGTTCGCAATTTAGACGTGTAATCAATGACCGATGTGACTGACTAGATGTCAGCTATTGGATTAGTATTACACGACCAAGTTACAAACATAGGTAAGTTGCTCAACAATCCCTGTTCGCGATGGTACGGAACCTTTAAAGATATTCCTTTACGATCTTAAACGTAATACCCTCTTTTAACGACCACGTGCCGTGGAATTTATTACAATCTAATTTATATGCCACTGCCAAGAACACTCCGTCCGTGGAACTTCCACAAGACGCTATTTTCTCCGAGACTCAGCATCTTATTGAATGAGACAACAACTAGGGATGTTCATGCATCGTAACCGAAACTTTCGGGTATCTGAAATCTGACCCGTGTAAAGCGTCTCACACATTAAGCACTGACAATATCGCTCCCTATACAATGCAATGAGCACTGCTCAGATAACTTATATTTTAACTTCAAGTAGGTATCTGTTGGCACCTACATATCGAAAGGTGACATTTATACACATAGACATATAATATTATCGTATCTGCTTAGTCTGACACGCTTACAAGATGTATTCATATACAGTGTATAGGTATAAGTGTAATAAATTCGTATTCTCATGAATACGAATTTATTACACTTTAAAGTAAAAACATTGTATGTAAGTACTTAGTTATTAATATTTGATATTTCGAATGTTCCCGTTTCATTTTCTACAGTAGGGTACCTAAATCAAGCAACTAGATATGAGTGCCATTACCATAATAGTTTTATGTGCATTACGCCTCATTGATATGCCTAGACCGGCCGCAGTATGTATGAAAAGTGGAAGTACACACTTTTCTTTACAGTTTGTTTTGTGCCAGTTCCGACTCGATAAGTCTTTGAAACCAACAACGCCGAATTCGGTTTCGATAAAACATGTTACATCCCTAATCTTACGCGGCGTGGATAGCAACGTCTTAGAAAGATACTTCAATGAAGGGGGAATTAACACCCCGTATAATAGAGGGTTGTTCAACAACATCGTGTCAGGGCATTTCATACACGCCTGTGTTCCCAAGGGTAGGTAGAGCACACGAAACGCTACTTACACAAAACAACGCTACAGGTTTCGTAGCCACTTCCAGCATTTTTTTTTATAATAATAGTGATGTTGCTAGCCTGTCGCCTAGAATATACATTAACATATTTTTTGTTGCCATTTACAACATCCACGGAAGAAATGGAGAGGTGTATTCTAAGAAACAGCCGTGGTAGCCCAGCGGTTCGACCTGTGGCCTCTCAAACAGAGGGTCGTGGGTTCAAACCCCGGGCTCGCACCTCTGAATTTTTCGGAATTTACGTGCGATATCGAGTTTGATATTTACTACGAGCTATTCGGTGAAGGAAAACATCGTGAGGAAACCTGCACACAGCGACGAAGCAATTCAATGTTGTGTG
>BHDV01037142.1:131505-147707 GCA_005406045.1 Adoxophyes honmai
AAAATCTGTCACTAGATGGCGTTGTAATCTGTTTGTACGGAACCCTCAGTGCGGGAGTCCGACTCGCACTTGGCCGGTTTTATTTACAAGCAATGGGGCTAAATAGGTATGGTCTACGGTCAAATCCGAGGGTTAAGCTATGTTTCAGGAGACAGACTAGCAACTAGCAACCTATTACTATTACAACGCTTCTGTTTTTTTTTTTATCCAATATTATATCCTGGGCAAAGGCGTCCCTTCTTCCGCCACTCTACCCCATCTCGACACCTTTTACCTAACTGCTAGTGCTATAAGTGGCTACATAACGCAAAATAGTCACGTTTCTGCGTACACATTCCAACGCAAATGAAATCAAATCCCAGATCATTAAATCAAAACGTGCAGAATGATGAGATAAAGCTGTAGCTGTAATTACACACCAACGATCTTAATTGCAACGATTACTAATTGCTGATACTAACAAACAATAGTTTGCTCTTGATAATGGAATTGATCAAGAAACATTCGCATTATTAGTAATTAGGAATTATGTCATGTTTATAAAATTAGTTATTTGTGCTACTGCTGCGTAATAGTAATAATATACGATACGAGTATTTTGATGCCTAATTATATACAGTCGCATACACAACGTTGTTTACATTCAAATGATAATTTTGAAAAATACAGACACACATACATCACGACTGTATGGGGTAGGTACAGCACACAGAACCCTACATAGATAATGTAATGATTAATTTACGTTTCGTGGCCACTTCTGGCATATATTTTTTAGGTTTTTAACACGTTCACGGACACAGGGCCATTTCAAATTTATTGTGATACGGCACAGAAATTCTCCATACAAAATGACATGACGTCTAGGGACGGATTATCGTATCACAACGTTTTGAATCTGTGTGTTGTGGCAGTAACGGCCAGAGACGTACCGTCTGCAGACGGTACGTCATATCAAGCGGGTAGTAAGACCCTGTGTTACGGCACAAACGGCCCCAGACGGAATCGTCTATAGTGAATCGAGCGGCCACAGACGTAGTGCCACAACACGAGCTTCTCGTCAATGTATGCGTGACTGAGGTAACTTTTGTTCTGTAGTAAGAGTGGTTGCTGTGGCACTAGTGGATTATGGTTTTGCCAAAAACGGCACAGAGTCATAGACTTCCTATATTTACTACGAGAATTAGCCTGCTGTGGACGGAGCTCCACTTTTGGTGAAATTAAGTTTGCCGTCTACAGACGTAGTGCCATATCACGAGGGTTTTCAATCCCGTCTCTCGACGTACTGTCCGTGAACGTGTCAGGTATAATAATCAATACTCAAAGATACGAGTAGGACTTAAATACGACGAACATACCAAGAATGGGTAAAATGGCGGCAAAACCGAATAGGTACCACAAACAATTGCGCATCTTGCATCATAGTCATAGGCTTGCACCAACCACTTGTTCCAAATTTGAAATAATTTGCTACATGGGCACACACTTTTATATCGTAGCGATTAATCTGTGGACACCGGTCTGCGGAGTTTTATCGATCGTGTGTATGAAAAATCGTTGCAATCGATAAATTACGCAAATCGATTTGGACAGATACTTATGTCGTTACGCGTGAAGGCTGCTTTATCTTTTTAGGATCATCATCTGTTAACTATGGTACATTATACATGTTACATTATAATGCTACACGACACGGTCTTACGGTACGGATATGGATAATCACATATATCATTATCATTGCACTGTATCTTATACATGTTTACATTGAGATAGGTCTAATTCTAAGGGTAAAATCTTTTCAAATAAGATTTTTCTTTTGTCTGTGATATAAGTACCCAGTATTGCTAAATGAAACATCTGTTTGGAACAAAGAGACATTCACGTAGTCTCAAAACATGTGCTATATTAAAGCATTACTCTTCAGCCTGTGTAAATTAAAGTGACTCATGACATTATTATGTCACGAAATATTTATGTCATACTCGCTTTACTAAAACATTTGGGAAGATAGAAAGAAAGAAAGAAAGAAAAAACAGAAAAATTACAAAAATCTTAAACCATCGTTTCTTAACCTCGGGTCGCGACCCAAATTTGGGTCGCGGACTATATCGAGATGGGTCGCAGGACCCGCGGGATTTTTTGAAAAACAAACGGCAATCACTGCATTTCATTTGTTTTTAATGTTTGATTGGGTCGCGAGTTTCTAATATTTTTTAATTTTGGGTCGCCAGGAAAAAGGTTGAGAATCGCTGTCTTAAACTATACCTACTACACGTCTTGGTGATACGAGAGGACCGAAAAATGGGCCTTCGCTCAGCATGCGTTGCTGTATCAGTAAAGTTTGTCAACGTTGGTTTTTTGTGCTGAACTCTTTGACTTTGGAAATAAAAAATCAAAATACGGATCACAATTTAGCTCGACACGTTTCGAGCAAGTTCGTAGTCCTTAATCTTTGTCGTGTGAACTAAGCGGTGACGCGCAGTGCACTTTTGGCAGCAGCCATTGACCACTGGCTACATGGTCATGGGCTACAGTTTCCACGCAATCCAACGTTGAATTGATTCATAGTTGTGTGCAGACCTCACGATCTTTTTCCTCGCCGAATAGCCTGTACTAATTTAATTCATACGACTCTGGGAAAGGGTTAGTGTACCTATTGTGGGCGATGGGCTATGTTTGAGAAATCAAAAGATATGTATTTAAAATTAATTTTTAATATGAGCGACACATTAGTCTTAAAGCCCTAACAGACGACCAAATTTGGTTTGGTCCGGACCACGAACTTGGTTGGCTCCAAACCAAATTTGGTTGTCTGTTCAGCGGTTGGCCGAACATTTGACGTCATTATGTTCGGCCAACCGCTGAACACACGTTCGAATTTGGTTTGGAGCCAACCAAGTTCGTGGTTCGGACCAAACCAGATTTGGTCGTCTGTTAGGGCTTTTAGAGAGATATTAGAAGAGTCAAACACCATAGATACATTTCTATGTTTTTCATAAACAGGCTAGCAACCTGTCACCACAATATCACGTTTAACCGTCTGGTTGCCCTGAAATTGCTAAATGTGGTACTGGATTTTTGAATTCATGTGCTCTGCCTACCCCTTTTGGGAATATAGGCGTGAGAATATGTATGTATTTATTGTTTACGTAAATTGAAAATATTTTTTTTTCAACTTTCTTCGTGTATCTTCACTTACCTACTTCTGACGATAAATCTCGAAAGTAGGCATGAAAAGATCTCGTTCGCCTTTTTAGTATTGTTGTTTTAGACTTATTTTTATTTGATTTCCAATAGATTTACATACATAAGTAGGTACAATTAGGTAGAGCTCATCCGTTTGAACCTACGACACCGCCAGGTCAAACGTCAAATCATTGGGCCGTCCGAGCCTCTATCACAATCTTATCTAAAAGCAAACAACACTAACTAATGAATGAACCAAACAGCATACTATATCAACGTACCGGTCGCTCAGTCGCACACTCCCGCGCCGGCACAGCGCGCGCCGCACGCATTAACATAAAACATACTATGTTTTTGTTTTCGTACGTCATACGATAACCGAGAGACCTTGCCGTAACCGTGACGTGGAAAATGTGGTTTGAGTGCGATCAAAAATAATCCGCGAAAACAAAGTTACGTAAAAAACCTTCCTAGTGTCAAACCTGATAGATTCTGGCTTCATCATGGCGTCAGTCCAAGAGATGTCTTCCGAGACCACGGATTCGACAGACTCCCCGTCTCCAAGTGCTGTTAACCATAAGTTTGACTGGATCAAGCAGGCTAGGGGTCGGAGCAACCCCTTTGTAAAACCCCGACCGTCTCTCACAAGGGAGAGTTCGACGTCTGAGCTATTCTCGAGACAGAACTCAAGTGCTGACTTCTTCCAGAGTTCAAGACTTAATTTGTTCGATACAGCGCCAAAGCCTGAAGTTAGTGAAGGATTTGGAAAGGTAAGGTACCATTTTGCCGACCTTTTGTGAGTAGTAGAACCACGTCAAAGCATAAAGGGTAACAAATCTCTTGCAATCTCTTGTTGATCTATGAGCGATTGACGAACTAAGTGAAATTAGAGTAAAGACACGAATGTCACTATTATAATATGTGTTATTAAGTGTGTTATTTTATTTTACCTGTGTGGTGTCGGGATAGAATAACACTTCTCCATTTCTTCCGTGGATTTCGTAAGAGGCGACTAAGGAAATAGGTTTAGGTGCGCTTTAGGCGAAAGGCTAGCAACCTATCACTATTATAGTACCTCTTCCATCTGTTTTCAAACCTAAAATTATGCTGGAAGTGGCTGCGAAGCGTGAATTAGTCATAATCATGGTTTCGTCACGTTTCTAATTAATTAATGTGTCGTATGTTAGTTTAATTTTAGACTTAGTTACATACTTAGCCCTTATTTTGAGCTAACGCCAAAATTCCTGAAATAAAGGATGTTAAGTACGATAAGAATTAAAGAAAGATACGTTGATGATACGAAGTTAGGGTCGTTTTCATGTGAAAAATTTGTTACTCGCGAGTAAAAGGTGACTAAAGCATACTATACAAATATTTCCTTAGCAGATAACGATAAAATTTATTTATGATTGATGACTCAGGCATAACATCTGCCTGGAGAGAGATCTCTCCATTGGAGTCTTTCCCACATAAATAAATCTGACTCACATGAAGACATAAACTTCACGCCTGTATTCCCAAGTGGTGTAGGCAGAGCGACACGTTACTTAGGCACTTTTTAGAACAGTTTCTGGAAAAAAATGTGAAAGAGATGAATAGTGACAGGTTGCTAGCTTATCGATTAAAGCATACCTAACCTATATGACCTTGCTCGCTACTTATGATTTCCATGGAAGAAATGGAGAGGTGTTATTCTAAACCTGATAACACAGATCACGTTTAAGTATCATTTGATAATGCATTGTAATTTAAACAGCCATCTGCCTTAAATAGCGCAGAATTCTGCCATTTTATTTTTACGTCTCATTGATTTGCAATGCAACGAATCAATAATCCATATTTCCCTACTAATATTATAAATGTGTATCTGTTACTTCATAACATAAATGACAAATACAGATAAATCACGTCTCAAATCGAGTTCTATCAGTTTTCTATTCCAAAATTAAGATAGAAGTGGCTGCGATGCGTGAAATAGTCATAATTCGTTTCCTTTTCTCTGTTTATCCCTTTTGGAAACATAGGCGTGATTGTATGTATGTGATAAAGTTGAGCGGTGAGTCAAAAATAATTTAGTTCGTCTCTACCTATAAAGTTCTGGGATAGTGGTAGGTATGGGACCATAGACGGAGTCGCGGGTAGCGGCTAGTTTCTTACAATGAGACGGCAGTTAGTGCATTGTTGATTATGATTATAAATAGAATCGTTTACGGTTTATCGCGTTTAAAATCGTTTTACGCGGCCATAAATGCAAATGGACTGTAATAAAATTCTAAATATACCCAACAATAAACTACAACCCGAAAGAGAGAGTGAAAAACAACAATAACATACAGGGTGGTCGGAAATTGAACGTAAATATTTTGAACAGTGGTCGGGTATAGGCGTCTGAAAACCCCTGTGAAATATTTCCTGAAAATTTTAATTAATTTAGCTTGTGGGAGACAAATGTTTCATCGCTTTTCAGGTCATTGTGCCCTGTGTTTTTTTTTGACTCGCTTTTCTGTGCTCGTGGTCCGTACCATGATAATAGTTTACAAAGTTTTTATTTAAGATTTTAATATTATGCGCTCCACGAAAAAACACAATGGTTAAAGTAGTATGCTCTTAAAGATAATTACAACTAAAAGGTTTTTTCTTTTCAATCACAACAGTTGCTATCAAATGTTTTTTCTTCTTTTATTGTAGTTGTTTGTTTGCTCTTTTTTGAATATGAATAAAATTAATAACAACCTTAGAAACTAAATAAATGTCAACTCTGGGTTAGCCAGTTAGCCGGGTGACCTGTGTTTTACCTATCTTACGTCCCGTACGCCAGTCGGCGTGTAAGCACCTGGCCTGTACCGTAAATATTTTAACCAGTGGTCCAGTATACGTGTATACTCCTGGATTTTTTCATTATTGATCATTTAAGAGACAAATGTTTCATCGCATTGTGGTCAATGCGCCGAATGCGCCTAGTAATACGCAAGTCTCGTTAGTCGGCGCGTACGCACGTGCAATCGTCCGATA
Source organism: Adoxophyes honmai (assembly GCA_005406045.1). Taxonomy (NCBI): domain Eukaryota; kingdom Metazoa; phylum Arthropoda; class Insecta; order Lepidoptera; family Tortricidae; genus Adoxophyes; species Adoxophyes honmai. The sequence goes on from BHDV01037142.1 coordinate 137,704, forward strand.
TTGCGATGCTACGCGGTTGACTAAGAGCCGGAGTTCAAAAGACTGGGTAATAATTTCAGTTTTTTTTTTACATTAAAATTCCGAAACAAAAACTTCACAGGCGTTTTCGAGCAAGCACTGGTTAAAATATTAACGGTAAAATGTCGGCCACTCTATGTACGGAACATATGCCAACACATTTGCTATGTCTACGTAATGTATGGGTACCCACCTTAGAGCCTATTTCAAGTGACATTGCATTACTGGACAAAGGAAATCGTCATTACATTTATTGTGACAACATTCTACGTTGTGTTAGAGCAATTATTTCCAAATTACATACGCCAATTGCATATTTCCCTCTTGGGTCTAATTCGTTAGCTTAGTGTATATGATTTTCATTAGCTTTTAGCGTGAATAGCGCTTATGTTAATTAATTAGAGTGGTTGTCGTCTATTAATGAAACGTATGGCGGGAGGTAGGTATTTAGTATTTTGTTATTGTATTTAAAAAGGTAAAATGAAAATATCCGCTAGATGGGCCATTTTATAAAAAATGCATTTCCTTATTTCTCAATTTTAAAAAAAAAAGTTATTTTTTGTAAAAATTATCTAACATTTTTTTTGCATTCTGTTAATATTTAATGTTTTTCTTACACGGAATGGAATTATAAGATTTTTTGTAAAAGTTTTGGAACATCTTTATAAGTATTTTTATTGAAAGGCCATGATTCTAAGTATGAAAGAGATACTTATTTTCGTGCTTATAATTAGGGTTGTTGCGGATATCCGCATCCGCAAGTGCGGAACTTCCGCATTAAATTTGACACCTGTAAGCTTAGCGCAGCAACACGCACGCGGGATAAACTACCTGTACCTGTCACTTTCTGACGTCTCTAGTTGGACAGTTACGCGTTACTCGCATGGAACTACTCAATACTAACGGAACTGATTAGTAATTACAATTATAAACCAGTTAGTAACTGTACCTCGCTCACGACTCAATTCAAAAGCGACGAAATAAACTTTTCCCTCAGTGTTGCCAATTTAGCTACATTGTCGCTAGAAGTCACGACTTTTGCTCAAGTCTAAGAGACTAAATAAAATCTGTCCTTTAAAATTATTTCATAACTAGCTTTCCGCCCGCGGCTTCGCCCGCGTGGAACTCGGTTATATTGCGGTATAAAGCACAACTATAAGAAAACTTCTCGTTTCAAACAACACACAGCGCCATCGATCTATCATCTATCGATCGATATCGATCTATCAAGCAAACTATATTTTTGTTTTCCCTCGGGAACATCAATTTTTTCCGGGATAAAAAGTACCCTATTATTTAATCCGGACTTCTATCTTTATGTCTGCAAAATTTCAAAGCAATCGGTTCAGTAGTTACGGCGTGAAAGCGGAACAAACAAACAAACAAACAAACTCACTTTCTGACTTATAATATTAGTAAGGATAGTTTGATATTGTACGTTATTGCGCCGATACGTATTTTAATTATAATTTAGTCACTTATCAATACATCTCTATTAGCTAAGACTTGAGCAAAAGACGTCACTTCTAACGACAATGTAGCTAAATTGGCAACACAAACACAGAAACACGGGTTACCACTACCAGTAGCGTAGTGACCGGCGCCGTGTCTCTCGTGATCAGTTTAGTAACTAGTTGACGACTAGTCGCTTTACTAATTTCAGTTTGTAACTAGTTCTTTTTCAGTAGCTCTATGTGCGGAAAGCCTTACAGGTATAGGTCAGTTAACTAAAGCTGGCACGTTCACAGTACTGAAACTCGTGCAATTTCGCTATACTGTATGTTTAAAATTAATAATTTCGATCAAATCGGGCAGACTTTTCATGATACGTGTGCTTTGCAATTCACAGATACTACACAAATGCATTGCGTACGTCTGTTTTACGTGCCAGCTTTAGTTAACCGACCAGTGCTTAGTCTTACAGGTATGAGCATCATTATTGAGATTATTCAACATAAGTAAGATATGTTTGTACACTGACGCCTTTTATTTCGCATCTATCTCTTTCACACCGCTTAACTAGAAGCCCAGAACCCTACGATGTCGTAACTGAATCGACAATCAGGCCGTCCATTTCCTTTGGGGCCGTTTAGTTTATCTTTAGACCAAGGGTCACATGAGCCTAATCAACAAGTTGAACTAGAATATAATCTAGTCTCGGAAAATGTGGCCAATTTAGCGATTTTGTCGCTAGAACTGACGACTTTTGTCGAAGTTTTAGCGATTAAAAAACATTTTTGTCGCTATTTTTTTTAGTTTAAAGTTTGATATTTTCTTTTTTTTTTTAATTATAATCAATTTGGTTTTATTAACCATTTTGGATACATAAGCGTGATATATGCGTGTATAGGTGAAAATCTTGAGTAAGTCACCTGTTGTATGTGTTTATGTACAGTTTGCAATGTACGACGCAAAAAATACAAAGACAATTACCTACTTTATATTGTCAACTATTTACCTACTTCTTATCGTGACAATCATGTCAATCATAAGTAGGCTTAGGACTTTTGGATGCTCGCCGTGGTTTTAGAATCCATAGAGTCGCCATTATCTTAAATATTTTTGACAACGTCAAATCAAAGTGTAAAAATAAGTGTCATCATTAACTAATTAATCTTAACATAACTCTACACAAGTTACAGTACTTCATCGGAGTTTCAATAGTGCCGAATAAAACATACCTATTAGCTGCGAGAAGATATTTTAGTTTTAATTAATTAAAGTAAATTAAGGACCGTATCGTTAATTATGGAAACAGGTTTGTAGTACTCAAAAAAAGTTATATAATAATATAAATATAATATATTAATGTCAATCTGTCAAGTATTGAGTCTAATATTGGATTCAGTACAAAAAATATTGAGAACTGTTGAAAATTTCCAAGATGAAGGGTCTATCCGCGAAACAACGATTTTCTACTGTGACCAAATATAGCGAAGGATCGGGTATGACGATGAGAAAAATTGCAGAAATGGAAGGTGTTAGTCTGAAAACAGTTTATAGCACTATCAAACGGTTAGGCATGAACCATACTTTCAAAGAATTACCTGGTCGAGGTAGAAAACGTGGTCCTTTGCATCATAATTTGGACAAGAAGACATGCGGGCAGTTTGCGAGAAATTAAGGTATTTCCACTCGAGATTGTGCGAAAAAATGCCAAACTTCTTTAGCAATGGTTCAACGTGCCAATGAAAGCAACATGCTGGTAACCTATAAGAAACAAAAACAGCCAAAACGCACTAAAACCTAGGAATCTACCGCTAAAACTCGGGCTAGAAAACTGAACGATAAAATTTTAACTAAAAACAAACAATGTATTATTATGGGCGACGAAACTTATGTCAAACTTGACTATAAACCCTGCCTGGGCCGCAATTTTATACCGTAACGAAAGATGCAAAGGTCTCTCAAGAGGAAAAATCAATTTTTTGCAAAAAATTTGGCCAAGAGGTAATGTTTTGGCAAGCTGTTTGTCAATGTGGGATGAAAACGACTCCGTTCTTCGTTAAGGGTAACTTGAATGCTGATATTTACAGGAAAGAAATGTCTTCAGAAGCGGATATTGCCACTTATTTGCAAGCACAGAGGTCGCACATTATTTTACATCAATTTAGCTGCGTGCCACTATACTCGCCATGTGCTAGACTGATATAGAGGGAATAACGTCTGCTTTGAACCAAAAACGTGCAATACCCCTAATTGTCCTCAGATAAGTCCCATAGAGAGATTTTGACCTCTGATGAAGGCAAGATTAAGAAAACATACTAAGCCAACAGATAAAGTCGAGGAATTAAAAAAAGACAGGATTCGTACGTATAAAACCTTCAACACTTTAGCTGTCCAACGGTTAATGAAAAACATTAAAAGCAAGATCGGGAAACTGGCCAAGGGGACCAGTAAATAAAAATAAGTTACTCTAATTATTGTGTTTGCACACTCATATGTATATGAGTTTAGTTGTTTTCCTATAATATAAAATGTTCCCACAAATTACGAATATTTTACTTGTTTCCATAATTAACGATACGGTCCTTATTATGTATAAGCTAAATACATATTTTACTAGACTATTTTTTAGACTTAAAATAAAATCTTATTAGAATTTCAACATAAATGGCGACTCCATGGATTCTAGAACCACGGCGAGCATCCAAAAGTCCTAGGCCTAATCATAAGTGGACCGGAATAATCGAACTTGGAAGCAAATAATGAGTTTGCGAACCATACGATATACATACTTAAAAATTTAAAAATAGAACGTCTACTCGCACACATTACTCACGCAGAACAGGACGGTGTCTTTATTACTTAAGTTTTTCACCTATATTAACTGTGAACTTTGTACCTAGGCTCTAGGTCCTAGAGCTATCCGAGTAAGGCGCAGCGCAGACGACAGAGTTTTGTGCGATCGAGTCTGCGCAGCAATAAATTCTCTGAATGGCGCGCTGACAGTTTCCACGAAACTCTGAATGGAAATTACTGGAAACTGTCAGCGCGCCATTCAGATAATTTATTGCTCCACAGACTCGATCGCACAAAACACTGTCGTCTGCGTAGCGCCTAAGAGTTATTTTAGCGGGCATGTCACCACACATCAAATTCCCGCGCCTAGCAACAGGACAGGACACGCCAATCGAACCCGAATTACAGCAGTAAATGGGTTCTCGTTACATCTGTTCCGAGTTAGTCGGGTCTCGGGGTACGAGGAGATAGCAACGGTATAGTACAACTCGACGCGTGGAAAATACATACATATTCTCACGCCTGTATTTCCAAGAGGGGTAGGCAGAGCACATGAATTCAAAAATCCAGTTCCACGTTTAGCAATTTCAGGGTAACTAGATGGTTAAACGTGGATCTTGAAATATAAACACAAACAAAGAGACTAGTATAACATAATTGACTGTAAGTATTTTAACTGTTTTTGCAGTATACGCGCCTCGATAAATTTTCATTTTTACTCCTTATGTTAGTAAGAAAAGAAGTACTTTATTGTAAGTATGTATAAGTATGTGTAACTATGTGTAAGTATGTATTTATTTTATACAGGGTGACCGAATTACTGTTAATATTTTAACCAGTGGTCGGCTATACGCGTTAGAAAATTTCTGTGAAGTTTTTTTCCTGGAAATTCCATGCAATTTTCTTTTTCATAAATCTGAAAATCTTGTCTAGTCTTTTGTACTGCATGTTGCATGTTAAACTTATTGCGGATGCGGATATCCGCAACATCCCTAATCTAGTACCTTGTCCTCCCCGCCCCTTTCCCAGAGAAGGTCGCGCACGAGTTTGTCAATCTATGATATAGTTCTAGTTTCTAGATTTTTCAAGGCTAAGCCGCATCATCCGACGCACGTTCGATTCAATCCAAATACAATACAAAAGGCAGGTCTATTAAAGTTATTGCGCATTCATACGGTGGCTCGTGTATTCTAAAGCTAAGGTTACACTGACGCGTGGGAAAATTGTTTTTCCTATTTTTATGTGTTTTTATAATGCTGCTGTGTTGTGTAGTATTCATTAAAAAAAAGATTGAATACATAACGGTTTGAAAATTATAAAATAGTCTTCTTTTACTAAAATTGTCTATTAATAATATTTTAGTCAAAAGAATAGGTGAAGAAATGGATAAGTCTTTTTCCAAACCCGACACCACACGGCATAAGAAGGATATAGGTTAAGCCTTAACCGTTAAGGTATGTTTTAGGCGAAAAGTTAGCAACCTGTCACCATAATACCTCTATATTTAAAACCTGGTAAATATGGTGGAAATGGTTACGAAACGTGAAAAAGTCATGAATTTGTCTATGTAGAGTTACATGTGCTGTGCTACATAAATTATAACCCAGTGATAGGGACCCGTTTTTACCCTTTGGGTATGAAACCCTAAAAATCCTCATCATCATCATCATCAGCCTATACATGGTGCTCGTGAGCATTGCGAAAGATTTCAACCACGAATTCCAGAGGCTATAAGAAGTAATAAATGTTATATGAACTTAGGTAGGAACACGATTTTTTTTATAATTTTCATACATAATAATTGCTAATGTCGTATAAACGTGCCTTAATAATATTTAAAAAAATCGTGTTTCGACCCAAGTTCATATAACATTTATTACTTCTTATAGCCTCTGGAATTCGTGGTTGAAATCTCTCGCAATGCTCACGAGCACCATGTATACGTCCCACTGCAGGGCACAGGCCTCCTCTCAGTATGAGAGGGCTTGGGCTATAGTTCCCACGCGGGCCCAGTGCGGATTGGGAACTTCACACACAATGTGAACCCTAAAAATGCCACTGTACAATTAGACATTTAGAACACTCGTGATGTCTTATTAAATTCGCCCATCGGGTTCTTTTCACAAACTGCCTTTTATTACCAGTCGCATAAATAAGCTGTAAAAACGTTATGACGCCGCCTTTACCAGGATGCGTTCAATCTTAGATTGACATTCGTCGGAGAATCGTCAAGCAGATACGTCTCATACACTTTGAATTAGCCATGAAAACCGTGAGTACATAAACGTCACGTATTCAAAGATGGAGTAGGCAGAGCACATAAAACGCGATATACAGGGTGAAAATGAAATCCGTAACGAAATTAATTCCTGATACTCAGAATCACTAGCACAATACAATGGTAAAATAAAAAAAACACTTTTTTTTTTCTTTTTTTTCATCGGGAAATTCCCAAAAAATTATTGAATGTGGGCACACTACAAACCGCGGTGTAACTGTTTACGTTTGTTTAAATTCAATTCTAAAGTAGGGTAGTTTTGCATTTGTCACAGTTCGACGACCCTATAACCGCCGACCCTATAATCGCCGAGGGTAGGAATACAAAATGAATTCTCGAGCGGACAGTCGATGCGCACGCGTTCCCTAATCATCCCGGTCGTACGATACGCTAGCACAAAGTGTACGAGTGACAATATCGTTAGAATTTTCGAATCGCGAGTAATAGGAAATTAGGAAATGGTGCGAGTGTACATCCAAAGTATGTTTTACCAACAAGATAGTGCATCCCTCTATTACGCTCGCGGTATACGCGCGAGCACTTGAACAATGCGTATGTGTAAATACGGTGACCGGTGGATAGGACGCGGTGGACCTGCCACCTGACGTCACCCCTTGTGATTTCTATCTTTGGAGCGAAATCAAGCGCCATGTGTAAATGGACGAAACACAAAATTTACAGAATCTTAAAGACAAGATTGTAAGTGCATTTTCTAAGTGAAAGTGACACTGTAGTGCTAATAAGAGTGAATAAAAACGTTTTGAAACGTGCAAGACTCTGTTTGGAGAGAAATGGATTTCATTTTGAACAGCTATTAAGGTACCTACGCTTAGTTTAGATTTGTAGGGTAGGGTTATTTTTTTATTATTATGGTACATAAGTTGATTGATAGTTGACGCCCCACGCGCGGTGTCAATAATGTTAGTACTTTTTAGGAAAACTTTGATGACACATAACTTCTTATTTACAAAAGTAAATGAGAAACTACTCAAATTATATTTTTAAGTTCTATTAACATACAGGTATGTAAAATTTCGTTACGGATTCCATTATCACCCTGTAGGTAAAACCATTACTATTACACGTTTGGTGGCCACTTCTAGTATGTTTTTTTAGGTTTTAAGTTGGCTGGTATAAAAGTGCGGTTGCTAGCTATGTTTGTGGTCCAAACATTGAGGATAGAACCTATAGAGTACTAATGTCATCTTGGTTGTTCGGAAATTATTCCGCAAAACAATTGAAGTGATCGCTGTGCTCTTATTGGCCGGTCCAAGATCGCGCGTAACGCTAGTGCCTTTTTCTCTACGGTTATTGGCTCTGTACAGTTTCTGTGACAGTGACGGTGACGTTTAGTATGTTGAAATCAACAAACTATTTGCGGACCGGGGTTGCGAACATTGTTTCTCTATAGGTTCTATCCTCTATGGGTCCAAATTGTAGTTTTTCTTTCAATAAAGAATATTGTATTGTACTTAATAAAAACTACGACCATTTCACGCGTCGTATACACTTAGCAGAACTTTAAGTTTAAACGCATATGAAAGATATTGCCGTGATATTGATATTTGCCGTGTGGTGTCGGGGTAGAATAACACCTCTCCATTTCTTCCGTGGATGTCGTAAGAGGCGACTAAGGAAATAGGTTTAGGTATGCTTTAGGCGATAGACTAGCAACCTGTCACTACTCTACCTCTTCCATCAGTTTGCAAACCTAAAATTATGCTAGAAGTGGCTTCGAAGCGTGAAATAGTCATAATAATGGTTTTGTCTATGTCACGTTTCGTGTGCTCTGCCTACCCCATTTGGGAACACAGGCGTGATTGTATGTATGTTGCATATGAAAGAGTAATAACTGAGACGGGTTGCTAGCTAGAGAGAGGTAGGTTGTTGTCGAATATCGCGAGTAGGTACTACCAATATTGAATTGATTGCAATTCCACTCAATTTAGAGCCATCGAAAAGACATAAAAACCGGTTTATGAGCATTCCGTTTCCTGAAATAAAACATCTTTTACAGTTAGTAGCTATGAGATGGGATCGATTTGAAATTACGATGTAGACCATTCGGTATCGGAAATCAATACATGGGAACATCAGCAGCAGGGTAAAGCCGTATAGAGATTTTAAAGATGGTTAAGAGGATAAGGAGTCGCGCCACTTCTCCATACAAACGTAGTCCCCTGTTTTCTCAGTGAATAATGACATAAGACCAAAAAAAATTTTTATTAAAATTGAATCTGTTGTGGCTTGATTTGCTTTTTTCGATTTTCAATTTTTTTTATTTTTTATTTTTTTCTTATTTAGAAAATCGATAAAAGCAAATCATAGGGGCATAGCCACAAATTTCACGGAGAAAACAGGGGACTACGTTTGTATGGAGAAGTGGTGCGACTCCTATCCTCTTAAATGGATTAACAACACCATACCTACTAATTTATTTAAATCGCGTTTGTACTTTTAATTTGAACTATACGTACCTATTATTTTGTACATAGAGTTGCACTTACAGTCGAGTTCATTAATATGTGAGCTAAACTGAGGGTTCAAAAATATCTGTACACCTTTATGACATTGACAAATTTGACAATAAGGTGCAAAAGTTTACATATTTGGCATTTGTCTGCTCATATGAACTCGACTGTACAAACGTACGGTGGGCCAAGGAAGTGGTCTACCACTTTTGACAAAAGTTTCTGTGAGATCAAAATTGTCACAAGGTTGACATTGTCACTGTCATAATATTATGGCGAGGGGAAATCGACCTTGTTGTTTCATGAGGTTCAAACGAATATCGATCAAGATGGGGAAGACCAATTTCTTTGTCGACTGTACACAATAATTTGTCAATTCTTGTTTCGATACAAATTCTCAAAAGATGGTGAAATATTCGGATACACTAACGTCTTTACATCGAGATTAGCTCGACATGTTTCGAACCAATTCGTGACCCATTATCAGCAGCACCGCGCCACGGCTGCGATGCGACACGCACTGTGATTACCCCCACTAGTTTCGCCGAGCGATCTTAAACAACCACACGACTTATACTTTGCAAGAACCTAAATAACCTGTGTAGTATCTCTCCATTTCTTCCGTGGATGTCGTAAGAGGCGACTAAGGAATAAGTTTAGGTAGCTTTAGGCGACAGGCTAGCAACGAATCACTATTATACCTCTTCCATTTATTAGCTAAAATTAAGCTACAAGTAGCTGCGAGGCGTGAAATAGCCATTGTTTTGTCTATGTCACGTTTCGTGTGCTCTGCCTACCCCATTTGGGAACACAGGCGTGATTGTATGTATGTAGAACTTAAATATAGTCCTCGATGATCTGGATCTAATCACATGTTTCGCCAAATGATATCATCGAGTATCAAGTACAAAGTAACGAAACCATACATACATACATACATACATACATATCATCACGCCTCTTTCCCACAGGGGTAGGCAGAGACAACTTTGTTC
>BHDV01037208.1:12794-33611 GCA_005406045.1 Adoxophyes honmai
TTAAATGACTGCGTGATTTTGATCGCCACAGTACTGTTTATTATTCGACTGTGGCTGCACTCGTGACCTTTGTTACAAAGTTCACGATACGCGCGGCGTTCGTAGGTTTTGCGCGGGAGGGGCGCGGGGGTATAAATCAGCGCGGTGCCCTAGTAGAAGCTCGCCTTAAGTATTTATCTGAAACGTAACCCGCCTATGATGAAATTATCAATGACATTTATTGTGAGAACGCGCAGTGATGGAACGCGATTGGATTGTATTACATCAAGCATTAAAATTATGTACCAATTACTTTATAGCTAGTTGAAATCATTCTCGAGTTCTGTGGAGGTATTTCGGTACTAAGGTGATGATAACATTCAATTTTGGTAGAGTTATTCGGAATTACCTAATCTGTGACTGTGTCGTTTTTTGTTCTATTATAATTATATCATTATCATTACATTAAGTATGACCAAATGATTTTTTTCTTTAAATTTTGAAAGAATTCAGTTCTGTCGTGACGCGAAGGTGTATAGGTGCACGAATACACGTGTGCATTCCAACGTAATATTTTTTAGAATATATAGGTATTGTAATTATTCTTAAACCTATCTCAAAACTCCGTTCTGATCGACGCATATCTTTTAATAACAAAGTTATTTTAAAAACGTTGCGCATGGTTAATTGATGACTAAAATGCGGTTACAAAACTTACGAACAGGCCTTTGCGCCACACGGCTTTATACCGTCTCTGAAAAGAAATAAACACTATCACTGACATGTCCATTCTAGAACAGATACGTAACTAACCCAACTCTATGCCTAAAAGCGTTCCTCCGTCAACTGCATTTAAAACACGTAGCACCGCCGTTCCTCCCAGAGCCGCCAACGCTCATAAATACATTGAATGGGGTTTTACGAGCTACGAGCTAGTTTAAGGGGGCTGTAATCATAGCAATGATAGTATTCGCCGTTTCCACTTCTGTCCGTACTTTGTTGCTTGTAGTTTACGTGAGTACGGTATTTAAGTGCCGTCCGAAGAATCGTCAGTGTTCAAAAGTTATGTTTAATCTTCGGAGAGTCGTCACCGCGTCAGCTATGTGGCCTATTGTCTGTGCGTTCACTATCTTTCTAGCACGGTGTAAGTTAGTAAACACTTTGTTGTACAAAAGGAAAGACGAAGTACAAATGAAATGGTGAAGTGCAAAGTGGACTTAGCCCTTAAGGGACCTCTTACAGCCAGTGTCGTGCTTGCTTTTTGACAAAGGGCGGTGGCGATGTCAAATTGAGGAAAGATGTGTTTTCACCGAAATTTTAGCCTATCCATTAAAAGTATTGATACGAACTGTTTAACAATTTACCAGAAAACTAGCAATGTAAATATGCCGTTTGGTGTCGGGTTTAGAGTATCACGTCTCCATTTCTTCCGTGGATTTCTCACTATTATACCTGCCAACTTGAAACCTAAAAAACTTCCTAGGAGTAGCGGCCACTACTTCAGTAGTCATGTTTTTGTCTGTGTAGCTTTTCGTGTGCTCTGCCTATCCCATTTGAGATTACAGGTGTGATATATTGTATAAAACGGGTTTAAAAAAAAAACATTGTTGTATCCTGGCGCTTCTCGTCTCTGTAAATATCATTTCCTTTCGCAAAGTATTTCAAACAAGTGTTATTACTGAAACGACTTTCGCAGACCTGCTGTATAATCACGTTAACCTAACTGTATACAGCACGGACACAGTTTGATGATCTGGTTTCTCTGGACAGGCTCATAAATCTTCCCGTAACCAAGATATGAAGGTTTTATCTGCTACTTCATTAGGTATAGCCGAAGGCTGTAAATCTAAAACTGTGCCTATTGTCCGTTAAAACGTTTTGCTTGGAAGTAGCGTAATGTTATCAGAATATTATTATTGGATACTGAGATGAAATAGCTACGATTATTTGATCGCTTGTCGGAAAAGCCTCCAATGGAGAGATCTCTCTCCAGGCAGACGTTTTGCCTGAGTACCGAAATCCAGAAGGAAGTTGGAAGTTGTATTTTTGCAACTGAACGTCGAAACTCCGTTAGCGGGATGTAGGACACCACAATGACAGTTGAAGTTCTACTACTCGACGCTAGGTGGCGCTAGGTCCCTACACACTCGTTGCTAATAATTCCATTCAGAAGCATGAACAGTCAATCATGAATATGAAAACATTGGAATCAGTAAAACTCTACATTCTACGTGTTTTCTACGTGCTTTTGCGAACTCAGTAACCACGGTACATACCATATTATTCAATTTCAATTATTTATTTCTTATTTACCCGCGTGGTGTCGGGTTTAGAATAACACCTCTCCATTTCTTCCGTGGATGTCGTAAGAGGCGACTAAGGACATAGGTTAAGGTACATTTAGGCGACAGGCTAGCAACCTGTCACTATTGTACCTGCCACCTTAAAACCTGACAAGTATATGCTAGAAGTGGCCACAAAACGTGAAATAGTCATCGTTTTGTCTATGTAGCGTTTTGTGTGCTCTGCCTACTCCATTTGGGAATACAGGCGTGACTGTATGTATGTATGTATGTAATTATTCAGTATCTTAGCAAGTTGAACAAAGTGGTCTCTGCCTACCCCTGTGGGAAAGAGGCGTGACTGTATGTATGTAATTATTCAGATTGCAACTAATATGACTATGACTCCACCGTACTTCTACAGAAGCAGGAGCGGGAGCTGAAGCGGCCGAAAAATTGAAAAACGCCAAATACAGAGGTCTCGGCTCTGAATACCTGTTCTTACCATTCGGAGTCGAGACCTTAGGTCCGTGGGGCCCCAGCGCAAATAACCTTGTAAAAGAGATCTCCAAGCGACTGGTAGATACAACTGGAGACCGAAGAGCTGGCAGCTTCCTCGCTCAACGCATCAGCATTGCGATACAGCGAGGAAACGCTGCCAGCGTCTTTGGGACCATGCCTCGGGGGTGCCCTTTTTAGGGTTCCGTACCCAAAGGGTAAAAACGGGACCCTATTACTGAGACTTCGCTGTCTGTCTGTCTGTCTGTCCGTCTGTCTGTCTGTCTGTCTGTCTGTCCGTCTGTCTCCAGGCTGTATCTCACGAACCGTGAGAGCTAGAGATGATGTATTTTTGTTGCCGCTATAACAACAAATACTAAAATTAAAATAATAATAATAATTAAGGGGGGCTCCCATAGAAAAAACATGGTTTTTTTTGCAGTTTTGGGTCTATTTAAATAATTGTAACAGCTAAATACTTGAAATGCTCACAGAATATTTCATTAAATATCTACTTTAAAAATAAATAATAAAATTAAAATAAAATTAATATTTAAGGGGGGCTCCTATACAAAAAAACAGATTTTTTGCAGTTTTTGGTACGGAACCCTTCGTGCGCGAGTCCGGCTCGCACTTGGCCGGTTTTTTAAATATAGTCTAGTTTTTAAGTTAGTTAGTTATTTTGTTTTTGGTATTGCGTAATGTTATATGACGTTGGTGACGTTCAATTCGAATTGAAATCATTCAGAATACAGATCTATGCAAAGGCGCTGCTTAGTCTTAAAGTTTTCATACGAACATCAAGCACCCACGCTATGTCTTAACAGTTAATCAAGCTATTATACTCGTACTGCTCGATCCACTTCATATAATTTGAGTTGGTTTCATACTAACGGGCAAAATAATAAAAACATATCCGCGTAAGACACAAGACGCCGACGACCGTTACTTCCTTCGCATTAACTCCGATTTACCAAGATTTTACTCTGAATCCCAACATTCGGTATCTAATAGCGAGTTTGACAACCATTGGCGGGAACTTAAGTGGCATCAGATCATGCGCAAGCGGCCACCGGCAACTGATATCCTCTAACAACCTCACGCTATATTACACTGTAACCAGCAAGGTATAAGGTGGAGTTTCAGTCAAACGTTTATAATAAAACGGCGAGCACTTTCAACAAAATTGCACATTAAACCCATGCTTTGGTCATAATTATAAACTTAATACTCTTACACGAGCGGAATCGATACCTACTTTATGTTAAGCGCTGAATTATTTGAAGCGTCCCTTGCTTGTGTTTTAATGAAGACTTAATTTATGATAAGAGTTTAACCTTTAATTTAAAGTTAAGGACTTAAAAGGTTTTTAAATTTCGGCTGGATTTCGTACATATATCACACCTGTATTATCAACTGGGGCAGGCAGAGCACACGAAACACTAGATAGATAAAACCATGGCTATTTTACATTTGGTAGCAACTTCTAGCATTTTTTTTTAGTTGACAGGTGTAATAGTGACAGGTTGTTGTCGCCTAAAATATTCCTTAACCTATTTCCTTATTCGCCTCTTACGAGATCTACAGAAGAAATGTAAAGCTAGGTATTATTCTAATCCCGACACCACACAGTATTACTGCGTACTACTGTATACTGGATTTTGTGAGTTTTATTATAACATTTTGTATGTTTGTTTCAGATGCAGAAAAAGAGAATGTAGACGAATCACAATGTCTCAGAGAGACTTCTCCGAGGTTGGTAAAATGAAAATAATCCTAACTAGTGCATGCCTACCTGGCTACTCCAGAGGACACAGTTAGTCTTAGTTTCCCCTTAGTTTAACTCTAAAGCTCCAAACGCAATGACAACGGAAGCAGGGCGTCGCGGCGCGGTCGGTGGCATGATGATATCGGTTGTAATATTCGAAATAATACCAAAAAGGACGCATAAAGCACTGGCCGAGAAAAAAGCGTTTCGTTCATACCATCGCGCCACGGCGCCGCTTCTCTCCGCGTCCGCTGTCAGTGTGTGTGGAGTTAAGAGGATAGGAGTCGCGCCACTTCTCCATACAAACGTAGTCCCCTGTTTTCTCCTTGAATAATGACATTATAGCAAAAACATGTTTTTCATTAAATTTGTATCTGTTGTGGCTATGCCCCTACAATAGGGTTTTTGAACATTTTTGAAATATACTGTTAATAAATTCTTCATTATGTAATAAACACGATATATTAGTATTTCCGGATTCTTGTCTGTATTAACAAAGAAAATAAATATTAAAGTTCAAATTCTCAAACTCACGCCAAAAACGCTGTTTGACGTCACATGCAAGTAAACAAAGGCACCACACAAAGAAGCTGTCAAAATTGTCATGTCAAATTATCAATGTCCACTTTGACCACAGATACCTTTCATGGTATGTGACGTCATCAATAAATCGCAAGCGTTTCAGTCACAGATACATTATTAACGAATATTAGAAAATAATAGAACAAAACACTCTAAAAATGCATAATATTTTGAACAAAAGAAAGTGAAATATGTTTAATTTTCCTATAATCTGTTAGGATGGCCACAAATTATAGTTTATTTTTACAGTTGTCAAAGACCCTATTTGCTTTTAATGATTTTTTATTTTATTTAGAATATCGATAAAAGCAAATCGTAGGGGCATAGCCAAAACAGATACAAATATAATGTAAAAAAAATTTTTGCTCTAATGTCATTATTCACGGAGAAAACAGGGGACTACGTTTGTATGGAGAAGTGGTGCGACTCCTATCCTCTTAGCCCTAACAGACGACCAAATTTGGTTTGGTCCGAACCACGAACTCGGTTGGCTCCAAACCAAATTCGAACGTGTGTTCAGCGGTTGGCCGAACATTTGTTCGGTTGTTTGGTTTGGAGCCAACCAAGTTCGTGGTTCGGACCAAACCAAATTTGGTCGTCTGTTAGGGCTTTTAGAGCCTTAGAGCATGAATACCGGTATTCGATATTATCGTAAAACCGGAATATCGTGCTAAAATTCCGATGTTAGGAATATCGATACCTAAAATTATGCTGAAAGTGGTAACGAACCGCGAAATTATCATGGTTTTGACTATGTAGCATTTCGTGTCCTCTGCCCACCCAATGATGATGTGTGTGTATCTTTATCATTCTCATCATGAAGACGATACTTGTTGCTTTACATTGTGTTAATATTACATTTGCTCTTACTCATGCGGGCTTGCGATGTCTATCTGTCTGTCATTGCCACGTACACAGTATCTAAGACAAAGATCTATACTCATCGCGCAATTTCATACTTCCACACGTACACGGCCAACTGACGCGGAGCCAGTTAGTAGTACATAATGAATCTCCGATTTGTATGGCTTTTCATACTGGTAATCCAGCTCCACGGGTTTAGTCTAGGGATGGGGATAAAAACTTATGAAAAACACAAAAAATGTGCTTGTGTGTTTCATAAATTAATGTTTTGAAAACTTGGCTAGGTACAGTCAAGGAAATGTATACCGTGCCACTTTGAACCTTTTCACAATAAATTTCATATTGCCTTGATTAGTAGTTAGTATGGTGTGCCACAGTGACATTTCTTGTGAAAGGGTCCAAAGTGACACAGTTATCAAATTCTTTGACTATACTTAGTAGGTAGGCTTTGGAAAATTGTTTTCAGTTAAAAGTACCTAGGCATTTCATTCGCGGCTGAACAATTTGTCGTTAAAAAATGAAGCAGCGTATAATAAATATGCTACGTGTTGCATTGTAAATGCTAATTTAACTAGACTTAACGCACCCAGATGGATAACTTATTACAAAGCTGCTTTAAAATAAAATGAATGTTAGAGTAGAAACATGCAAACTCAATACACCGGTTAGGTACTGAATCGTACAAAAAAAAGTTAACGTTTCTTCTGTGGACGTTACAAAAGTTGACGGTGTCTAGCTAATAATCGCAGTAAGGAAAATTAGGTGTATTTGGGTATGACAAGCCCATTTCGGTTTCTAGGCCATTAAAAAATACGCATCTGGGTCAAATCAGTTATGCTCAACAAGATAGACTACATTTCTTTTTTTCATACATACCACGGAAATGCGCAACTTCTTCTTTTTTCACAAAACCTCTTTAATTTTTTATTTTTATTTCTTTATCAATCGACTTTCCCATCGGTGCGCGTCCCTAGTTTAATCCCATTTCGCCGCGTCGCCGGCGCGGGCGCAGCGCCGACGTGTGAAGGTATCGATGTGCGTGACTGCGCGGGTTTGAGGCGAGCGAGTGGCGCAAGGCGGGGGATGTAGCGATTTTCTATATTTGATAGTTATTTAAAGATAAAACTACAGACTCAATCATAGTGTAATAAAACGGATATATAACTCGCGTCTTTGTATTGAGATTAGCTCAACAAGTTATTGGGCCAATTGGTAACCCATCATCACAGGCGTGATAGTTCTTAACGTTCTTAAAATCCCCCTTTTTTCATTCTTTCTTGAATCAACATCATCATAGTTCGAATCTAACCCATATTGTTTTGACATAAAGTTTTCATGACATCAACATCAAGCATTCAATAGTTTACCTTACATTAAACGAAGTTCGTGGAAAACAAGGAAAGGTAATAATATTATCGTCTTAATCTGAATGTATACTATATATGTACTATCGAACCAACTGATTCCTGACCCGCCGCAGAACGTTGTCACAATAAACGTCATAAACATTTCCTTTGTCAAGCAATGCAATGTCACTATGACGTTCACTGTGAATAGGTTCTATGGTGGGTTAGGAATCAATTGGTTCGATGGTACCTATAGCAATATTATCTAATACAGCTCCACTGTTATTTGCTAAAAATGGTAACAATGGTAATGTTAACGTAGGTATCTGGATTGTTGACAAATAAGTGACTGTAGTAGCAATTCCTTTTCATTAAAAAACAAAAACATACTTACCTATTTCCTTATTCGCCATTTACGACATCCATGAAAGAAATAGAGAGGTGTTATCTTTTAAGCTCGACACCATACAGGCAAATAATAATTATAGTAGCAATAATAATATAAGAAAGTAATGTTATCATAACTTATAAGTACTCGACTCGCGCTAATGGAAAATCGAATACTCGATGCTATCGTCAGGAAACGACTCTTTAGCGCTCTAATCGATACATCTATGAGGTTATATTACAAGGTAACGATTACTCCTTTCCTTTCAAGATTGTCCAGGAATCTTTGCGAAAAGATATAATGATTTCCAAAAGAGATTATGACACTAATGCGACATAATTGGCATAATCGTTTGACTGCATGGTAAGTTCTTCCACATGTGCTTTCCTACAAAATTATCAATTGATGTAATACAATTGTGATTTCGATTAATTGATATTTATATGTAAAGATTGTGGTTAAAATAAGAGTTAGTCTAATTTTACCTAGGTATTTATGTTGGTAAATGATCATACTTAGCCATTATCTATATTGTTTTCAATATTGACTTGCCTTAATAAGTATATTCGTTACAAAGCGTCGAGAGCACTAGACAAACCTCAGATACGTATGTTCCTAAATGATAGGACATGTGCACTGTTTATACAACAATTACGCCTGTGTTCAATGTGGTAAGCAGAATACATGAAACACGACACAGACAAAACCCTGACGATTTCACGCGAAACCATAATCATAATTTTACGTTAGAAAGGTAACTATAATAGTGACAGCTTGGCAGCCTGTCGCCTAAAGCATACCTAAACCTATTTCCTCAGTCGCGTCTTACGATATCCACGGATAAAATAGAGAGGTATTACTGTAACCCGACACAGGTATTGTTTTTCTTTTATAAATCCGAATCCGCTAGGCTCTAGCGCCTCGCACCCCACCCATCCCGAAACATTCTTCATCAACGCATTACAACTTGTACCACGGGCATGACTTGTTAAGTTACGCCATAAGTCCGATACAAATTAATGTAATTCAAAACGCTGTTAGGTGTAGATGTGACGGATAGAGTGGGCGCGGCCGTATTGTTCCCGTGCCCCTACCACCAAATAAAGAATATTTAA
This sequence comes from Adoxophyes honmai, assembly GCA_005406045.1. Lineage (NCBI taxonomy): Eukaryota > Metazoa > Arthropoda > Insecta > Lepidoptera > Tortricidae > Adoxophyes > Adoxophyes honmai. The sequence continues at coordinate 21,617 of BHDV01037208.1, forward strand.
TGGTAATTCTAAAGTATGATTCAAGGGAAGTTGAATAATGGGTGATGTTATCTCAGAGTCTAATGGCGGGAGCTTTTGCGGGAAACGTGGCCGTGTTGTGGATTCGGGATATTGTTTCCCGTTTTGGTTGTTAATGTAACGGCGATAAATTCGTCGTAATCGTGAATCGGACGACAGCTTAAGCGTAGTCAACGACTCAGCAAAAGCCAGCCAAATCGGGGAACTGAAAATAATATATGTAAAACTTCCGATGAACTAGCATTTAATGCCAATGTACAATCATACCAATTCCAATCCACAGCAGAATGTTGTTGGGTATACAAATGTTAGTTTGCGTCTCTTCGGTGGGCATGAGAAACGTTCAAGGATTTATAGCCAATAATGATCCGAGTTTAGAATAACACCTCTCCATTTTTTCCGTGGACGTCGTAAAAGGCGACTAAGGAAATAAGGTTAAGGTATAGGTATTTTAGCCGACAGGCTAACAACCTGTCCCTATTTATAGTTCCTAAATTAAAACCTACAAAAATATGCTAGAAGTAGCCACGAAACGTGAAATAGTCATAGTTTTTCCTATTTAATGTTTGTGTGCTCTGCCTACCCCAATAAGGAATACAGGCGTGATGTAAGTATGTGAAGTACTATCGAACCCATTGATTGACGTTTCGTAGGCAATTCTAGCATAACCCAACGCCACAAGGACTCCATGTATTTTTTTTTTATAAATTACACACTTCATAGAGTTTCTTGAACTCTACGTAACTTAGTATTTGGAAACAAAGACGGAACAAACAAGTGTAGTTGCTCGTCGCACGTAGCGATCGTCGGAAAACAAAAAATAATGACAAAATTGTTAAAAATAATGATGTGAAAGCGGAATCGGTTTCTCCATTGTAACGGTTAACCGCCTAATAGCCTAATATAGCCAAGAAGTCATTTGAGACTGCAATTCATATATTGTGGGGTCAATTTACGATGTATGTACCATCGCGAACAGAGATTGTTGAGCCACTTACCTATGTTTGTAACTTGGTCGTGTAATACTAATCCAAAAGTTGACATCTAGTCGGTCACATCAGTCATTGATTACACGTCTAAATTGCGAACAGTGGCAAGTGGCTCAACAATCCCGGTTCGTGACTGTACCTACACGGATACTGAGATGGAGAACGGTTGAAATAGAGTTCCCAAATCGGGTAGGCAGAGTAGGTACCTACATGAGACGTGAAATATAAATACGATTTTGACTATTTCAGGCTTCGCAACCACTTCATCATTTTAGTTATGAAAACATTTAAAAGAGGTAGGATAATAATGTCAGGTTGCTAACCTGTCGCCTAAATAATGCCTAAACTCATTTCTTTAGGCCGGCCACATACATTCGGAATTTTTCCGTTCGGAATTCCGAACGGAATTTTTCCGAATGTGTGTGGCGGTCCATTGATTTTGTATGGATTGACTGCGTTCGGAAAGTCCGATTCGGGATTCCGAACGGAAAAATTCCGAATGTATGTGGCCGGCCTTAGTCACCTGTTACGACATCCACTGAAGAAATTGAGAGGTGTTATTCCAGACCCGACGGCCGACACCACAACATGGGTGAAATGGAGATGGGGTAAAAAAAACTGTGGCCGGATTTTTATTTCCCCTTTTGAAATTATTTGTTCTCTTCTTTCCATCATAATTCATCACCAGCCGGCTTAGAACAGCAAGGCGCGAGTAGAGATACGCGCGACATAGACTATACCTGTCACTGTCTAACTAGAGACGTCAAAAAGTGACAGGTAGACTATCCCACGCGCGACGCGACTAGAGCGTGTTCCGTGCTAAGCCTACAGAAAATGACAGGTAGATTATCCCGCGCGCGGGTGTATTGCCTGCTAAGCCTACTGTTTTACAAAGTAGACCGATATAATAAAGTAAACATTATAATGCACCCAGGATACAGATTTCTTAATGTAGGCCATTTGCTTGTAGCGTCTGAACGTATAATAAGAACATTATGATATGGATGTAGATAGAGCCATTTGAAATGCTCCCGCAGTTTTAAACGGTATAAATACTGTTATATGTATGTTTGTATGATTGAATCGTGAGATTAATGTTTTAATATAATCAAGATTGATTTTGTAATCATAATTAAGATGGCAATAAATAACATTAGAGGATACATTAATTAAATTTTCGTGCGGTATTTTAGAGCCTACTTTCATCACTATAAAATAAATGAATGAATCTCATGCTGTCCTAATTTTCTTCGTCTGCTAGGTATAATAGATATGACTATGACATCGAAGTAATTCGTTAAAATCGGCCTTACGTGCCTCGTCAGCAGATGCCGCATCAAAATATGAGCTACTTGGACGATCTTTTATAATATAATACTAAGAGCACGATTTTTAAAAATAAACTTAATCATTCCAAATTGTCAATTTTGTGACGATATTTTTCATACATAAGTATGTTCAGAAAAGGGTGCACAAAAGCCCTTAACTAAATACCCTATTCCTATCAAATATACGTTTTAGTTATTAGCATCAAATCTTATCCGCAACATAAATACAATGTAAACTGACTGTAAAATTAATCTTTTCAACAGGAACACGTATTTAATTGAAACCAAGCGCAGGGGGCTATTCTTAAAGTTGATTAGACAAATGACAGTGGCGGTAATAAATGCGGTTGCACGGGCCGGCGCAGGCGCCGCTCCGGCGACCCTCCGGTAATTATGGTGAGGGGCTATGATGGATACCGTGCGATATTTCTACAGTTGACGACGCAAACATTTATTTAGCAATAAAATAGGGAGACATACTGGATCTTTATGTTATTTTGAAACTTGTGAATTTCAGGTTGACGACATTTTTTTTTATTTTTATAAATTGACAAGGTCGAATGCCATATTCACAAATGATAATACCACATTTTATTGTTTAGTGGTACTGTTTAAACAATCGACAATGTTTCGTAACCAACCAAATAAAAAAAAAAGTTTATTTTAAAGGATAATTTACCTACAAAACGTATTGTTGCATGTATTAAATCTATTGTTGCATTAACTTTTTTATGCTATACAATATTAAGCAATAACAAGGCACATCAAGGTTGTAAAAATAGTGACTTTCTTTCGGAGCCAGTAAACCAATAATTTACATTGCGACCAGTAAAGTAGGTACTTCCTATAAAACATTTTTGTTGCTAACGGCAGACTATGTGATATACTAAACTAAGGCTCATAATAACATGACGTCTTGAAACTTATTAAAGTTTATCTAAAAGTCCAAGCTCTGGATGAATTAATTTGTTAATCACTAAACACCACTATAATTTTAGTATCTTTTTTACTCGTGACATTTTCCCGCCAATTAGCAAGCTACATAACATTTTAACGCTTTTATCTCAAAAACGTCCACTCGACGCGGTACGTGTAAAATATTACATCACTGCGCTCGATATTTTTTCTACGACCTTATCTCGAGTCGCACGACTTTGATGATAGCACCTGGTACGTGCTGCCAAGTAATAACAAAGTACTGCGCCTGCGACGATACTTTTCACTAAGGTCGAATGCATCTTAGTTTGAGGTTTAAGTAGGGTTAGGTCGTAATTCAAAATCAAGTATCACTAGATTTTTTTGTAGCGTTTTGTGAATATTAGGTATTTTGTAATAATATTTACTTACTCACGTGGTGTCGGGTTTGGAATAACACATCTCCATTTCTTCCGTGGATGTCGTAGGAGGCGACTAAGGAAATAGGTTAAGATATATTATTTTTTAGGTGACAGGCTAGCAACCTGTCACTATTTTACCTCTTCCATCTTTGCAAATCTAAAACTACCGTGCTTTCGTGTGCTCTGCGTACTCCATTTGGGAACACAGGCGTGATTTTATGTATGTACCTATGTATATTTTGATATCGTTTTGTGAATATTTAGTGAATGTAATACCTATTTCACCATGTTTATTGCAACTTGTCTTTTCATCGCTCTCAATAATTAAGCCTCCTCTCTAGCTCTCAAAGGTTGGCTGTGAGAGATCCCTCAAGGGATAAATTCGGCATTGTATTTCACTTTCCCGTGAGGTACCGGGTTAGAATAGCACCTCCCCCTTTCAACCCGTGGGTGTCGACTCTTAGACTCTGGGAAAGGGATAGTGTATTGTGGGCGATGGGCTAGCAACCTGTCACTGCAATATCACGTTCGACCATTTGGTTACCCTGAAATTGCTAAACGTGGCACTGGATTTTCGAATTCATGTGCTCTGCCTACCCCTCTTGGGAACGCTGGCGTGAGAATATGTATGTATTTCACTATCTGATTAGAATTTTTATTTTGTAATAAAAAGTTTACTTACAAATATACTACTCTATACAAACTAACTACATATAGGTACAAACTATCTACAGAAGCGTTTACCTACAAAATTATGGGAACTTTTATTGAATTAAGGTGACATTTCAATCTTGACCGCATGCTGCAGCAGCTAACGTCATATCGGCCGACCACTGGTCAATAATTTCGCCAACAGAGAACCGTTGACGCATACCTACTGTGATAGTTAAAAATATCACATTGAAGCTTACTCCCTTTTTTCGGAAGAGATTTCATGGCATATCATTTCTTTCCAACTGTTGTGTGCTCTGTGGATACCTTTTGCAATTGTTCTGCGGTCGGTTTCAAAAACATGGCCGCAGTAGCTTGACGTAACGACGTGTAGCCGACGTTTGCTGCTGGGTGCGGTCGATATTGAAATGTAGCCTTTACTGTGGCGATTAAGTAGATACCTAGTAAGTACGCAATGATTCTCATGTTGATGCAATGACTTAGGTAGGTAGGTACATACTTTCTTCTTTATGTCACTGAATTCCGAAATATTATTATTCTGACCCGTGTGGTGCCGGGTTAGAATAGCACCTCCCCCTTTCTTCCCGTGGGTGTCGTAAAAGTCGACTCTGGGAAAGGGTTAGTGTATTGTGGGTGATGGGCTAGCAACCTGTCACTGCAATATCACGTTTGACCATCTGGTTACCCTGAACTTGCTAAACGTGGCACTGGATTTTCGAATTCACGTGCTCTGCCTACCCCTCTTGGGAATACAGGTGTGAGTATATGTATGTATCCTTAGTCGCCGCTTACAACCGCGTATGGAATCGACAGGTGTTATTCTAAACCCGACAGCAACGGTAAATCATCGATAATTCTGTGCATTAATCGATTCAAATACTCTGTTTTACTAAAATCTATGGAACATTTGTACTCGAATATAAAAAGTTCGTTCGTTCACCGGCAACTTTGATCTATGACTGTGAGCCCCAGCTGGCTCCCACCGGCACTTCACAACTTGTTCCAGTAATCGACTTAATCGGTGAAATTAGAAATGCCACTGCACCGCTACCACCGCACTACTGTTATCAATACGATTGCAAACAAATTGTCCGCGTCCGCATTCCAGTGTCTTCACTCCGAAATACATCTAAATCGATGCAAAACACGTTTTGAAAGATTGCTTTCCATCCGTTAGCCGTTAATTATCATAATTTGAATAAATCAAAGGGAATAATTAACGGTAATTAATTGGTACTGGCTGGCAAATATAAATTAATAGTAGTGATAAACTTTCTTTATTTAGAAGAAAAACACCCGCCAGTCGCGAGCCAGTTTGGGCTGGCAGTTTTCGGAGGAAATAAAATTTAATAGAGTAATTTGTTTGGATAGCGGTAACATTTTTAAAACGATACAGATAAATTTTAGATTTTTTTTCGACGAATTTACAAATGTTAATGGCAGCTACAGGTATTTTTAACAGATTAAGATATAACTCAGAAACGAGAAATTAGCGCTTAGCATTCAGGAAGCACTTTTGTATTTCGCGATTTTTAGGGACACAAAAACTAACCTTGTACTTGTAGTCTTAGCACAGCAACAATCGTGAGCCGACCGATGGACACCTGTCATTTTCTGACGTCTCTAGTTAGACAGTGACCGATATAGTCTATCCCGTGCGCATCTCTACTCGCGCCTTGCTGCGCTAAGCCGGCTGGGGCTTGCTGGCCAACCGTAAAATGTCAGTGTGTCCAAAGTGCAAAAAAAATAGTTACTTTTCAAATAGCTTATAGCTATATATAGCTATCTTATAGCTTCATTGATGCAAGATACTACCAACGACAAAGGGACGAGAAAGCAGTAGAGCGGACATAGAGCCATCATTGTTCTCACATCCAGAACTCGCAAAGGATTTCGCCGACACAAAACAAAACAAAAGGTAAACCGCGCCACGTTTCATAAGGAACCCATAAAAACTTATAATAACAGAAACTCGGTGATCCAGCGAATTGCGGTTGTGGTCGCGCCGACAAACGCGTTCGGTTCCCGGTCCAGTCGTAGCCAGAAACAAAAGTGGAACAAATTTAAATGTCCTGTGGTTTAGACATCCTGCAATGATCTGAAAGTGTGGTTAACAATGATCAGTTCAAGTACAAGTACTTGCCAGCCAGTGGCGTAGCTAGGTAACCAAGGGCCCTGGGGCAAATTAAAAAAATGGGGCCCCACACCTATGTAAACTGATTATTGTGGCGTAGCTAGCATGGCACCCCCCCCCCCCTAGAATTCGATAGAAACGGTTCGGGGGCCCCCTGAGCTCGAGGGCCCCGGGGCACTGCCCCGCCTAGCCCCTTGGTAGCTACGCCCCTGTTGCCAGCTTAATCCTTGAAGCGAATCGAAGGTATTCAGAAACTCAGCCATTGTGGCTATGATTATGTATACACATAAACGTTGGTTTGTGTGTCTTTTTGTGGACACGGCCAAAGTTAAGGATTTATAGCCAGTAATTGTAGTAGAAAAGATGAAATGTATGTTTTCCTCTCCATCTAAGTACTAGCCCGTTCAAAGAAATCATAAGATTGGGCTTCTTACGTCATGTATTTTATGTCCAGAGGAGAGACCACTTATATAATACAAGTGAATTATAATCTGAGAAGGCGTTCCCACTAAATACATTTGATCTTTTCTACTGCAATTATTTAATTAATTTCTGTCACGTACGCAGAAGAGACGCTGACTAACATGTTTACATGACCCACAAGCCTTTTTGTTCCTGATCGCTCTTCTGCCCAGACATTATCAACGTGCAGTATGGTATGAACGTCTTCTTCAGCCAGTAAAACCTTTAGCTCTGACCTCTTGCCCTGCAATATGCTGATTATTGATATACGACACGTCAACGCGGAAACTTATCTACCTATCTAATCTCGATTTTACAAGTTTGTTAGAGTGCAGTGCTCTTAACTGTGCCTCTAACATCTTCATTACGGCGGTGTAGGTAACTACGTATAAAGCCAACCGTTCAACAAAATATACTTACACAGACCTTGTTTCTGTAGCAACATAGGTCTGTGCAAGATATCCGCTTCCTTAACAGCATATTCCATTTTTTGTGTCAACCCCATATCAACTAAACTACACAAAACAATAAACACACCTACTCTTCAATAGGTACGTAACAGTGCGCATTTAGATGTTATTTTAACAAGTTTTCTTAGTTATCAAAATTACGATGAAAATCGATCATAATGTTAGAGGAAAAACACTATTTCGACCACTTGACGCAAATATTCTGCATATCAGTTAATACACTATACCTTCATTATCCCTAGTATTTTATCTATAAAAACGTATTTACACCGCCCTTATCTTGTATCAAGCATAGGCAGCCATAAACATCAATAAGCTTCCTTACAATCTGGGCAATAACGTTGAAAACTGGTTGGAGGCGGGCCTTAAATGCATCATGAAATAAAATCACAGTCAACGAGTAAACAACAGTAAGAAACTATGAGCGTGTAGTTGGCATTACTAGGTGAACTTAAAATTTAATTATACATGAATCAATCACTGCTTGCCAAACTCGATGATGTTTTATTATACCAATAATTTCAAAAAGAGACCCTTAAAAATGTGTGGTCTAATAAAACACACACATGTCATCATCATCACCAGTCTGGTCACATTTTATTTCTGTGAATGAGACATAAGGTAATAGGTTTTTTAGTACAAAACTATTATCTTAATAAGGCTACCCTGAGGCGAACCAAAGGCGCCGCAAATGGCCGAGAAAAGTACTTACGTAATTAGTACTGATACACTCTATTTATGTAACTAAAACGCGACCATCATCACTAAGTTTAATACGAAGCTGTTTTAGGCATGACTGTTATTAGATTATCCCTCGAATTCCTAACGTATCCCTGCAGTTTTATAGCAAAAGTTGAAATATAATGTCCAAAAAGTCCCAATTGAAATAAAACAAATACCTACACTAACGTCATACGCAAAAGACATGAAGACGTGAGTCTATTCATTTTACTTAATAATGAGCGAATTTCCATGTAGTTTATATATCCAAAAAGACCTCTTAAAGTCTTCTCAACCGGCTGGTTAGTAGGCTTACTGTATAATTCTAGGCACTGCGCAACTCAAGGCTAATTTGGTCGGCGGCTAATTTCAGGATAACATCGGCTGCGCCCGCGCCGCCTCGTCCGCGTATTCTCGTGCGTCTAATAAGTAATTAAACCTACCCTGCCCACCCCGTCAAGATCAGGCAAGGGTTTCTACGCAGGGTTGCCAGTTACAAAAACTAAATTTGCAATATGGTCAATATAATAATAGTGCACAAACTCTTTTTATGACAATATCATGGAAGCCAAACCATGTATACCTACACCTAGTAGTAGTACCTATATTAATATCTATATCTATAGTACCTATATAAATCTAACATTTTAACATTTTTTTCTCTGAATCGCTCGGTAAGCTCCTGCGTGCGCGTTATCTAAATACAAATTGAAAGAAAATTTTAGTGATTTTTTACTACTTTGTGGAAATGTTACTTTAACTTTCCGTGCTTTGACTCTTGATTTTAGTAGAAACCTTCCGTTGTTCCAACTTCACGTGGAACGTTAAAAGACCATTTATTTCTAATGGGCCAACGTTTAGAATGTTTTATAGTCGTAAATAGGTATATGCCGTAGAATATTAATTTGATTAAAAATAGCTAAAGGCAATCGTAAAGTAACAGTATGCCATTGGAATAGATGATTTAACCGTAGGAATTTTCATTGTAATAAAACAACGTATCCATTAATTTTATGATAACATAAAAGTCACTGTTACGTTTCTAGATATAAATTAAATAACTGGATATTCATATTATTTAAATACCTAAATGATTAACTGGCAATTCGTTCATATTGTGGCCGGGCAAAATAATAACGTCTAAATACGGTCCTGGGGAGTACGGGGATAATCTTGGCATCGCGATTTTGTTATTATAAAGTTTACGCCGGACGATTACGCCGGCCCGGCGCGGACTCCGCGTAATAATGTAATTTTCGAACTTTACGTTTGTTTGTTTTTAAAGTAACGCGCTATCACAGCTCGTACACAAGGGCTTTCGCAGGATGCGCTGAGTATAAATCTTAGAATACACTCGTCTGAGGCCGCGAAACTGGCCAGCTATAAAATACCTGTGGCCACCCCGCCCATACTGGCTGGAAGAACGCAAAAGAAAGAAAAAAACTTTAATCCGCAGTAATGTTTTGTACGGCCATCCGCACTGGAAGGCACTGAAAATAATTTAATGAGAGATCAGAATAAGTTTTGCACTTTATAGTCGATCATTAAGTATTTTAAATTAGCCGAGAACTCTATCTGTGATGTAGTTACATTAAATCGTTGTTAATTGTCTATTAGGAGGCGAATAATGCCTAAGAATAGTTTACACTAAGCTTTTATGGCTTGCAATGAAATTACTGTATGGAATAGACGCTAACAGCATATTTTGTTCTCGTTCCTGCCAAGTACGTGCTATAATCGATAGCATTTATATCTTACTTCGAACCCGTTTCGCAAAGTTGCACGTACTCGTACCAACCTCAAACACTTAATTACTCCATATAATATGTTCGCGTTTAAAATAGGGCCGGCCACACATTCCTTCGCAAAAGCTATAATAAAAGCAATCGTCGTTCTTTAGCTGTCAAGTAGCGTTACTGATTACAACTGTGCTTAACATCGTACTTGGCGCGCTGTCACTTTGACAGTAAAAACATCATGGCGGCGGTTGATGGTCGCGAAATTGATCGTCACGAATGCATTCCGCTCGCGCCGCGCGCGCGCTGGGAGCTAGTAGGTATGATGAATCAGATTCCTCAAGAATGTAACATAATGATTCTATTCAGGATAGATTGTAGAGGCTACCGCACTTTATTACATTCTTCAAAAGGTACCTACTACAGCGTAAGGATTGATATGATTTTGTGACGACTCGGAATTGAAAAAAAAAGTTAGAACGTATTGAACTGATTGAGTACACCTGGATTGTAGGTATTTACCTAAAAATTAAGTACGTCATTCAGATATTACAAACGCCCAAAAACTTTGTCAACACTAAACTTTAGAGTATTAATCGTCATGACGTGATATCACTCACGGTCGAGTTAATTATGGCGCATTCATTAAACATAATATCAAACTTTCTACATAGTTTCAGCTCATTAATAACATCAAATCACGTAGAATGTTTATTGGGTGTAGTGTAGAGGTATGTAATACATATAAAATACTAGCTGTGCCCGCGACTCCGCCCGCGTGGAATAGTGACAAATTTCCCCCGTTTTCCCCACATTTTCCTCTGTTTCTTCGGTACTATTACTCGCAGCGTGATGTTATATAGCCTAAAGCCTTCCTCGATAAATGGTCTATCCAACACAAAAATAATTTTTCAATTCGCACCAGTAGTTCCTGAGATTAGCGCGTTCAAACAAACAAACAAACAAACAAACAAACAAACAAACTCTTCAGCTTTATTATATTAGTATAGATATAAAATCGACATTGCAAATTTTCCCTGTCTACCAATGTAAATATACGTAGTCATAAGTACATACATACATCACGCTTGTATTCCCAAATGGGATAAGTACATAGGATGAACAAACAAAATGTTACATAGTCAAAACCATAACGTTTCGTAGCCACATTTGCATAATTCTATGATAAAACGTAGATGAAAGAGATATGATAGTCGGGTTGCTAGCTTGTCCTAAAGCATACCTAGAAACCTGTTCCCTTAGTCGCCTCAGACATCCACGGAAGAAATGGAGAGATGTTATTCTAAACCCGACGTAAGTATCTCGAATTGCCCTGTTGCATCTATAAAGTATTGAGCCATACTTATCTGCGAGATATCCCGCTATTGTCAAGAGTTATTCCCCGAGGTTTGAGCCAGGTCAAAGGTCAAATCCCGGCAAGAACGCGTCCAGGGACACTCGGCTGGGAGCGGGTGAGGGGTCACTCACGAAATCGTAATTGTCCGGGAATGTCTGGAATCCACCGCTTTCGTGTGCGATTTCGCAGCTACAACGCCATCAGAACAAAAACACTGACAAGGTTAAGGTATCCAAGTGAACCGAGCGCCTTCCCAACTTAGACGAGTAATATAAATAAGTACGAGAATCGTGATGGGACCCACGCCTCTGGGCCAATGTGAACAGATGCGCGGAAGTCAACCGCACGAAGTTTTTTATGCATAATGATGATAACAGGCAATCTAAAGAAAATTCATGGGCAACTATTATCTTACTACGACAAACATTATTATTTGATTTGTCGGGAGCACATGTGTTTGCTGCCTGGTTCTTAGCTATTTGATTGAGCCAAAATGTCAAATAATGGTATACTACACTTTATTGTTTTGCGCTGTTCTTGAAACAATTGAAAATGTTTTCACCCTGGATACAAGTGGTTAGGCCATGTTGTATTAATGTAATAAGAAAAAATGTGACAATCGTAACTAACCAAATTTTTAAGTCTAAATAACATTATTTAATAGGATTAACTTACATACAAAAAATCAGTGTCCGACCGAAACTGGTTTTGCGGCCGAAACCGAAACCGAAACCGAATGTTCGGCACTGGCTTCAGTTTCGGCCGAAACCGA